>LR753639.1:104581-183192 GCA_902729485.2 Mus minutoides | reverse complement strand
CTTTAATCCCAGCACTCTGGAGGCAGAGGCAGACGGATTTCTGAGTTCGAGGCCAGCCTGGTCTACAAAGTGAGTTCCAGGACAGCCAGGGCTATACAGAGAAACCCTGTCTTGAAAAGCCAAAAAAAAAAAAAAAAAAAAGAAAGAAAGGATAGGTCCCCAGGGTCGGCTGTAAAGAGATTTTATTTATTTATTTAAACATAACCAATTCTTTTTTTTTTAAGGTTTATTT
Organism: Mus minutoides; assembly: GCA_902729485.2. Classification (NCBI taxonomy): domain Eukaryota; kingdom Metazoa; phylum Chordata; class Mammalia; order Rodentia; family Muridae; genus Mus; species Mus minutoides. The sequence continues at coordinate 182,960 of LR753639.1, read as the reverse complement.
ATTTATTTATTTATTTAATGTTGCTGTCTTTAGACACACCAGATGATGACATCAAATCCCATTATAGATGGTTGTGAGCCATGATGTGGTTGCTGGGAATTGAACTCAGGACCTCTGGAAGAACAGCCAGTGCTCTTAACTGCTGAGCCATCTCTCCAGCCCGTAAATAAATTTTAAATGAGGTGGAGGATAGGTGCAGACCAGATAAAATTTGCCTAGCATCTGGGGATGATGATTAAAATCTGGGTTATAACATGAAACTTCCTTGTGGCCTGCGAGTAGGATCCTGACCTCTGGGAGCTTTGACTCCTGACACCTCAACAGCTTGGTTATCCCCTCGGAGACAACGGAACTGTCTGCTGCGTGCGCTTGGCAGCGGGTGATTGTTACAGCTATGGCAGGCACAAGGCCTTTAGCATGGCCACATTTGGTTTGAATTGGTTATTGTCTTCCCTTTGTCCTTAAGTCCACACTCCTTCCAGGTGACTGCGTGTGACAGGAGAATATGGAAAGTATATTTAGAGTCTGTACAAAGGTTTAGCAGATTGTCCCTTTGCTAATTGAAAGGCCTGGGTAGGAACCATTAGTTCACCGTGTTGGTTTGTGTTTCGGGCTGGAAGAGCCAGCTGTCAACCACCTTGCTGTCCAAAACAGTGGCATAGCCTGCCTTTCAGACTCCTGCATACCAGAAGGGGCTGGCCTCTGTATACCAAGTGTGGGTATCCTGAAGTAGTGCTCCCTTGTGGGGGGCGGGGGTGGGGGATAAGTGGGTATTTCTAAGGTCTCCATGCAGCAGTGAGATGAGGAATATCTGAAATTGATTGGAAAAGGAGATTTAAAATGTCGAGAGTTGGGCATGGCTGGAAGACAAGTGTAGTGTTCTCTCCCAGTGCTACCTGAAGGGAGAAACTCAGGCAGTGGGTAGGTACTGTTTGGAGACCCTTGGATGTCAGGGGGTAGGCAGGTGGTGTGGGAGAAGACAGTAATAGGCAACCTGGAGGCTAACTTTTTGGATTTGCATATAAGAAGTCTGGCTGTGGCCAGAGCACACAGGCAGGGTGTCCATCCTTGGATAGTATGGTCCAGTTGGTTCCCATAAGTATGCAACAGGAGCAAAGAAGGTACTGGTTGGCAACCCAGGACCCCGAGGGCATATCTTTTTCTCTCTGTGACATAGAAAAGGGGCAAGTCAAATCTGAAAGGTGTGGCCCAGGGCCTGAGGAGGACCTGCTGAAGCTTACACAAGGGTATGTGTGAGGGGTGAGGGCCACCTCATATAGGGAGTGAGCATAGAAAAAGGAGGTGCAAGAGTGAGAAAGCCAGTCATCCCAGTGACGACAAGTGACTGAATTAAATGTTTTCTATCTAGGACAGTGGCCTTGTAGCTAGTGAAAAAGTAACTTGAGGAGGTCAGCTGGACCTTAGAGGGTAAGTTAATTCTATATCACTGGTCAGGCAGAAGGTTTAATAAAGTAGAGGTGTCAGCCTGGCTAATTTCAGGGACAGACTACAAAAGAGAAATTCATCTGCATACTGTATAAGCTTGGGTTTAGGCAGAGACAAAGAGAGTAAATCAGAGGCCAGAGCCTGGCCAAGTAAATGTAGGCTGTCCCCAAGTTCCTGGGGTAGGACTGTCCAAGTGAGCTGGGTAGAATGGTGGATGTCCAGGTCAGTCAAGTAAAGGCAAAGATATCTTGTGACTGGGGTTGAGAAGAACTGAAAAGAAGGTCTACAAGAAATGGGGACCCCTGAGGGGACTGTGGAGAGGAGAATAGAGGGTTTGTGTACGACAGGATGGAGAGGAACCACTGCAGAGTTGTCTGGTCAGAGATCCCGAGCCAAGCTGTCGGTGCTATTGAGCTTTTAACTGTGAGTAAAAGGGGGCTAACGTGAGAAGACACAGGGCATAGAAGGCCTTTTCTTAAGGGGTCAGAGACGAGAGGCTGAAGTCCCCTGAGACTTTAGAGAGAGAACAGGTATTGAGCCTGGGTGATGTAATTGGTGCGTTTTTGTAATTGGATGATGAGAGAGGGCTGATTGTCATGGATTTGGTTTATTGCTTGTACAGTGTTAATTGGGTTCACAAAAATTACACGGGAATCCACATGTCTGCATGAAGGATACTCATGGTTGGCTTTGATTGGTAAATAAAGTTGCCGACAGTCAATATCTGGGCAGAGCAGACAGAAGCAGGATTTTTAAGATTCCCAGGCAAGGACATGAGATGAGGAAGAAGGAGCCATGCCAGGGAAGGAGAATGTCCAGGACAGAGAGACAGAGAGACTGCCAACATGTAAGAGTCAGAGATCTCGGCCCAGGAGGGCTATAGCCTAGTTCCAGGGCAGCCAGGATGGAATGTAGGTTTTAGTAATAATCCAGGAATATCGGAGGGGAGCATGTGCTAGTGAAGTGGTCCAGCCACTGAGAAGTTTAAGGCGTATTGAACAGAAGGTACTGTGTGCTTTTCTTTTACTCCTGAATCCAGAACATCAAAGCAGGTAGCTGCTGCTGCCACCGCCGCCACCTCTGCCACCTCTTCCACCTCTGCCACCCGGGAGATTAGAGCAGATTAATCAACTACAGCAACAACTGACGTTTGGCTACAGAGGGGTTTTAGGTGTCCCATACTCAGGGACCCACTTGGGAGGGTGGGGGAGGAAGTAAAATCGAGGCTCCCACTCTGGCAAGGAGGTCCCTTCCCAGCACGGTGATGGGGCAGGTTGGTACCACTAGGAAAGAGTGGGCAAGGGAAATACCTTAAAGATACTGCTAAGTGGCGGAGTTGTGAGGCTACTCTGACAGAAGAGGAACAAGAAAGAGATGGATCCTCCAAATTCTGTCAGGACTGAGTAGGTGGCTCCAAAGTCCAGAAGGATGGAGATGTGTTGCCCTGATACTATGATGACTTACCTGACGCTCCCTGTCAGAGATGCAGTAGTTAGGCAAGAGAAGTCTGGACCCCATTGGTCATCCATGGCCAGACCTAGGAGATTAACTGGAGGGCAATTTGGGCTTGATGACCTCATGCTGTGAAGGGACATGACCCCATTATGTCCTTCGATGTCACCTTGAATATGGTTGAAGTGGTTTATGAGGGCTTGGGCAAGCCTGGACACAGTGACCTTCCTGACTACATTTGGGATATGGAGTTGGAGGTCCTCAGGTCTTGAATGGCAGGGGAAGCCTGGACAGCTTCTATGGCTGGGGAGCCTGGGCGGTTGCTGAAAGGCCTCAGCTAGCACCAGGTGTTTTGTTTGGGCCTTTCTCATCTCTCCCATGGTACACCTTCAAGACTAAAACGTCTGCCTGTGGAGTCAGGGGTCCCTTCGCTAGGCGTCTAAGTCTGGCCCTAATGTTGATGTCGGGAAACTCTGAGGGAAGCAGTATTGCTGTAAGGGCAGGCTTACGGAGACAGGCTAGGAGGCAAGTTACTTGGACTTCATCATCTGCACGATCTCTAACCTGGGCCCAGACTCACCTGCACTCCTCAGGGACGAGGTTGTTAGTGAGAATCATATAAACATCATGGAAAGAAAGGTTTTCTGTCTGAGAATGTTTGCTTAAAGAGTAGGGGACACAGATCCTGACCAAGCCATCCACACTGGCAACCTCCTGCAAAGGGAGAACCATGGCTGGGTTAGGCCAGGTGTGTGTGGGGGGACAGGGGGAGCGGCAGGAAGGCTAAGGGCTGCTGGTGGACTGACACTGGGCACCAGGAGGGTTGATCTGGGAGGCCTGTTGCTGAGGAGGGAGAAAGGGAGACCAAAGAGACCAGAGAGGGAGAGAAAGGGACTGTGTGTTGAGGTCGATGGAAGTGGGGGGATTGTTAGTGTGATCAAAATGGTGGAAGAGTCATCTGGTTTGGGCTACATCGCTGGGAGGAGTGGTTTTTCCCCATTAATTGGCTTATTTCTTATATCTTAAGAAAGGAGTAAATTCGAGCCGGGCATGGTGGCGCACGCCTTTAATCCCAGCACTTGGGAGGCAGAGGCAGGTGGATTTCTGAGTTAGAGGCCAGCCTGCTCTACAGAGTGAATTCCAGGACAGCCAGGGCTACACAGAGAAACCCTGTCTTGAAAAACAAAAAAAAAAAAAAAAAAAAAAAAAAAAAAAAAAAAAAAAAAAAAAAAAAAAAAAAAAAAAAAAAAAAAAAAAAAAAAAAAAAAAAAAAAAAAAGAAAGAAAAAAAAAGAAAGGAATAAATTCACATGGCAAAATCCCATTTCAACCTCAGCGAAGACAGTTGTCAGCCATGTGGCTGCCCCCACCCATCCTGACATGGGGACAGCAGCTAAGGAAGCAGAATGACATATATTTCCTTTAAGATTACCTATGTATAGATTATTTTAACAAATCTCAGCCTCAGTGTTTTGTTATACATGTTACAGATTTCTGTAATCATACACAATGTGATTACAAATCTTTTTTTAAAGATTTATTTATTTATTTATTTATTTATTTATTTATTATGTGTATACACTGTAGCTGTCTTCAGACTCTCCAGAAGAGGGCATCAGATTTTTGTTAGGGATGGTTGTGAGCCACCATGTGGTTGCTGAAATTTGAACTCATGACCTTTGGAAGAGCAGTCGGTGCTCTTAACCACTGAACCATCTTACCAGCCCGTGATTACAAATCTTGAGGTACAGAAAGTTTACACAGTCGTCATACAAATCTTGCGATATGATTTCTAGCAAAAGTTTTACAGAGTTAAACCAAAACCCAAAGAGCATGAGATAGATAGCCATAGTTCCTCCTGGGAACAGTCCATGCCTGTCTTTTGTTTTGTTCTCTTTTCTCTGTCACATAGGTGGATCACCTGATATGGGACAGAGATTATGGAAGAAACCTTTAAACAAGCATTCTTAGTTCTAGAGGTGGGGTGGCCAACTTTTTATTTTTTTATTTTTTATTTTTATTTTTTGGTTTTTCGAGACAGGGTTTCTCTGTGCAGCCCTGGCTGTCCTGGAACTCACTTTGTAGACCAGGCTGGCCTTGAACTCAGAAATCCGCCTGCCTCTGCCTCCCAAATGCTGGAATTAAAGGCGTGCGCCACCACGCCCAGCTTTAGCCAACTTTTTAAAACTGGCTTCATGAAAAGCCAACTCCAGAGCCAGCTTTTTATTAAGGAGGGGCAGCAAATACACTGGTCTAATGTCAATCATATCTAAAAGATACCTGAGTCCCTGTAAAACTGAATCCAGTAAGCTAAGACACAAGGGATGCTTTAAGGAATTCTTGAGCCCTGGCTATTGACAGAGGATGCTGCAGGGGGGAGCAGAGAGATTCCCCAGTCAGTTAGGAGTACATGCCCCATGTCCAAACTACGGGCTGACCTCCTCCTTGGCTTTCTCCTCCTCCTGCTAGGTCTGGCTCCCACTTTGCAACAAATTTACAGATCTATCAACAGTAATTTAAAAGACAGGACATTTAGCCAGGCGTGGTGGTGTACGCCTTTAATCCCAGCACTCGGGAGGCAGAGGCAGGCAGATTTTTGAGTTCCAGGCCAGCCTGGTCTACAGAGTGAGTTCCAGGACAGCCAGGGCTATACAGAGAAACCCTGTCTCCAAAAACAAAGAAAAAGACAGGACATTTACACAGAGTAGGTGGGGAGACGAGACAAAACAAAACAGGGCTTGGAGCTCAGAAAAGAGAAAGCTTGAATTTAGGGAAGAGGGAATCTCTTTCCATTTCTCCAACTGCTCACAGTATTTGTAAAGATTCAATATTGGGATCTAGGGTCCATTAGGCAGCCATTTGGATTGATAATCTAAGGGCTATTGAGGCCAAATTTGATCGCAAAGGTGAGCACGTTTAGTACCCTTCAAGTCAGGTGCTAGGTATAGGGGCTGGAGGTTTTCTAAGAGGCATCCCAAAGAAGAATGAGAAGGTATAGATGACATCATTCCCATGGATGGATGTCACTGCAGCCTATAGCTAAGGGCTCAAGGAGGACCAGAGGAAGACACAGGCCATTCAATGAATCATAACCTTATTGAAAATCAAGGACTTAGCCGCTGGTCTAAGCACAAGGAGGGACTTAGAGCTTGGTACCAGGGCTTTCAAGGAGGCCAGAAGATGGGGACAAGAACCAAGCTCTGGGGGGTGGAGGAGACTCAGTCATAGGAAAGGGTCTGGAACAGGGTTTTTAAAGCCATGAGAGGGGCTGGTGAGATGGCTCAGTGGGTAAGGGCACTGACTGCTCTTCAGAAGGTCCTGAGTTCAAATCCCAGCAACCACATGGTGGCTCACAACCACCCATAATGAGATCTGACGCCCTCTTCTGATGTGTCTGAAGACAGCAGCAGTGTACTTATTTAACAGTGTACTGTTAAGAGATGCATCCATTCAAGAGAAAGGAAGCAGTCAGGGGCAGCCCAGTTTGTCCAGTTAGAGGAGCTATGGAATTCACGGAGGCCAGAAGGTAAGGAAGAATATGGGCAGGTCCAAAGAGAGGACAGGAGCGGGGTTCAGCAACCCAGTCGGATTGCGGCCACAAGGATGCAGGGAATGGGGCTCAGTTAAGGTGGCCAGTTGGGGGGTGCCTCAACACAAAGAGGGAACTTACCAAATTACTGCTGGTGGATAGGCTGCAGTCTGTTGCGGGTGGATTAGATAAGTAGGATGGGGTCCTATTGCAGCTTAGACCCGGAGTGGGAGTGCAGGCACCAGGAGAGCCTCTCTGAGTTATAGTATCAAAATAAGTGTTACAACTCTGCTCCAGAGTTAGAAGAAGGTTTCCTCACCCCAAGTGTTACAGCTCTGAAGGGAAAGGTAGCCTGGTGGTTGGGAGCCAAGGAATACTACAAAGTCACACTGCACAAACCTTACACAAGAGATTTATGGGAAAACTACAGGAGAATGGCTGCCTCTGCTCAGGGGAGAAGCAGCTGACATCTGAGCAGTAGGCAGGCTGATAGAGGGTTTCTTGGGGACAGAGTCTTCCAGGCTAGAGGTTTCCAGGGTGGGGATTGGTGGGATTTCGAGCTTTTGAGCTTTTTACCCTATAATCTGGCTTCAAACCCATAAAATTCCACCTGCCTCTGCTACCTTAGTGCTAGGATTAAAAGCTAGTCTTGAAAATTCTTTAACCAAAGATAATCCCCCAGATTGGTCCCTGCCCACCCTCAATTACTCTCTCATAGACAAACTGGGCTGCCCCTGACTGCTTCCTTTCCTTTGAATGGATGCATCTCCTAACAGTGAGCAGAAGGAGGCTGGAGAGATGGCTCAGTGGTTAATAGCACTGGCTGCTCTTCCAGAGGTCCTGAGTTCAATTCCCAGCAACCACATGGTGGCTCACAACCATCTGTAATGGGATCTGATGCCCTCTTCTGATGTGCATGAAGATAGAGACCATGTATTCATATACATTAAATAGGGTAGACGGAAGCCAGAAAAGAGGGTTACCCAGGGGAGCCTGAGAAAGCTAGACTCTTATCAGGGCTTGGGCTACAAGGGGCCTGTGGGTGCTAGTGAGGATCTTCAGTCTGGGAAGGTCTGAGGAAGTGGAGCCTCAGCAGCCCTAGTGCAGGACCCGGGGTTCCCCTGCCTCTTTCTGTCCCCCAACACCTGGCATCATGTCTCCCTCCTGTACCGGGGGTATGTAAGGGTGAGGCCATTGCTGGGACTGTCCGGAGCTGCACGGGGGGGGGTGGGTGGGGTGGGTGGGTGGGGGTCACAACTGGAGGTTTGTGGTCTTAAAGGAGAGTCGGTGATGGTCCCACATCTGACAGTGAAAAGAACTCCTCGTCAGATGACTGTCCCCTCTGACACCGCCCTCAGGACCTTTGTCCAGGGAATCCAGCACACTCTTTTTACTCCTGTGTAGAGCCTGGCCTGGGGAAGACCTACCCAGAGACTGGTCCCTGACCCGGGCCATAGCGACTCCTCCAAAGAAGGGATTGGCCTGAGTCCCAGTCTGAGGCAACGAGTTAAAGCAAGCAGGGAAGCAGGGGTGAGACTCCCCGAGTGTCTTCCCATTTGGGGGGTGGGGCAAGTTTTACTCCTGGACCTAAAGCATGAGGCAAATGCCCACAGGCATCCAGAGAACTTTGCCATCAGAGCCCCCAAGGGGCTGTTCTCCTGACGGGGCCTCTTCCCCCACCCTCTCATGTGTGGGAGAGATCAATATTAGAGCTGCTCCCCTCCCACACAGTCTGGCCACTCCCACCCCCCAGGCATGGACGGTGTCAACCCTGCTCTGTTCTGTCACTGTGATAAAACACCTGACCATGTAAAGGAAGGGAGAGTCGACCATCCTGAGGACCATTGACCTTTATGGAAATACATGACATATCCAGAGGTGTGTTCTCATGGGTTTACAGCAGTGTCTCATTTGGTCTGCAGGATCTTGTATGTGAATTCTCATTCTCTCTCCCTCCTTCCCCATCTCCCCCACATCCTTCCTCTCTCTCCTCCCTCTTCCTGTCCTTCTTCCAAGTCCAGAGGACAGCATATAAGGCCAACCATATGGGGCTGCACCCAGCAGGAGGTGAGAGGAAGAAGGAACAACCTCGGTTGAGGTGGGGAGGGTGCTCCCTTGAGGGCAGCCGTGGAGCTGGGCATTGAGGGGTGAGTAGGAGTTCTCTAAGTAACAATAGAAGGAAGGCATACTCCAGGCAGGGCACCTCAAAGAGCGTGGTGAGCGTGGAGGAAGGGGGTGGACAAAGAGCACTTGGAGGTGAGCTAACAGCTGTGCGTGAGAATGGCTGTTGGAGCAGAATGGAGGGAAGGGTGTTGTGTGTGGACCAAGAGCCACCTGGATGGAGAAGGCTGATACAGATCTACTGAGTTTGGATCAGCATAGGGTCAGATGGGTGAGAGCACGGGCAAGTTGGAAAGCCTCTAGCTTATGAGTAGTTTAAAGCCTCTGGACCAATGGGGCCTGGGGGAGAGAGTGAGGAGGGAAGGCACAACCAGCCTGGAGTTCCTGGCCACTGGGCCCCACACTGCCTGGGGGGTGGGTTTCAGGAAGCAGCCTTTCTGTTCAGGGACTGGGACCTCAGTAATGTATGTAAATCAACCAAGTCTCTACCAATCCACTTGGGGTCTGTCCAGGACAGTGGAGTGGAGCCAGCAGGGACCAGGCACCCTCCCTTCCTGCCTGTCTTGAGCCTTGGATCCAGTAATGTCTCCTGCCTTCTTCAGTGCAAGCCAGTCTGCCTCCTCCCCACCCCCATGGCCAGAAGGATCACGACCATGGCCAGCTGATGTCAGGGAGGGCCGTCCAGAAGCTATCAGCAAAGAAGATATCCCACAAAATCATGGTGACCGCTGAATGCCTGTGGCGTGGCGGGAGATGGAGGGGTCAGGCAAAGGAGCTCTGGTCAAAGGCAGAGTGGCCCCTGGGGTGAGACCTGGGCCTGAACCCCTCAGAGTAGGGCCTATGCCAGCCTTCCTTGCCTTCACTCAGCCTTCAGGAGCCTCTGATGTGTTCTGTAAGTGCAAACCTGCACAGGCAATCCAAATGTGACCCCTAATCCTCCTGCCCCTTTCTCTGGGTTAGGGACCACTTTGGGGTTTTTTGTTTTTGTTTTTTGTTTTTTGAGACAGTTTTTCTACGTCATCTGGGCTTGCCTAGAACTCACTATGTAGAGCAATCTGGCCTCTAACTCATAGGGATCTGCCTGCCTCTGGCTCCCACAGATTAGGATTAAAGGTATGGGCGACGGTGCCTGGCTCCCTCCGTTCTTCTACAAGCCTGGGTCTCTCTGGACAGCTGCCAGAGGCCTCAGTCCCAGCCTACGGCATGCTGAGTTCTTCCCCAATGTCCACTCCCCGTCACCCTACATGCTGTCACTCAGTCTAGGAGCCCCCTACTACACAGGCGCTGACCTCAAAACTTTACAGAGCCTCTCTCAGGCACTGACCGCGTATGCTGTCACTCAGATCCCCGGCCTCGCCCTATCACTTTGCTCTGGCTCTACCTTACATCCTTCACACCACACTCTTATGGCTATCCAGACCCACCTACATGTGCTGTCACTCATCTCTAGTCCCGCCCACGACTCAGCCCCCCATGCTGTCACTCAGCCCTAGCCCTGCCCAGATCCCGCCCTGGCCCCGCCCCACCACACACGTGCAGTCCCTTGGCCTGCTCCCCAAGCACTTGTGCTGTCACTCAGCCCAATGCTCTCAGCGTGGGGGTAGAAGAAGCGCCACCGCCCGTCCCACTGGCCGCCCAGTCGGCCACTTGTCCTCGGCTCTTCCGCCGCTGCCCCAATGGGTTCTGCTCTGCTCTTCGCCCTCGGGCTGCTTGCCCAGGTAAGCTGCTGAGCCCTGTGACATCCCTTCCTCTAGCTTTGGGATAGCTTTCCTGGGACCACTGGCCTGGAGTGTTTTGGGGGGAACCTGAGAGAGCTGCGGCCTGCAGCGTCCAGGGTGGGCCGCCCTCTCTGAAGCATTATAGGAAGGGGTGTCCTGTGTTTAGGGGCTTCCAGAGGGAGGATGACTGACCTGCACACCAGTGAGCAAAATGGTCTGGAATGGGAAGCATCTCTGAGGCACGGGAACAGCCATTGGGGCTGTCCCTTCAGTCTGGAAGTGTACCACAAGTGCCCCCTGGAGCCTCCAGAGCCTAAGGGTGGCCAGTCTTGAGCGGTCTTTGTATTCCAGAGCACGAGGCAGAGAGAAGGGGCAGAAAGTCACAGCACCTGTGACACTTATGCCCCTGGTTGGTCTTGGTGGTGCCAGAGTCCTAGAGTACCTGCAAGACTTCACTACAGGACCTAGGAATCCAGAGAAAATAACTCCAGGCCAGAGTAGCCCAACACACTCTCAGTTTACACTGCCTTTGACCTGACCAGGCCAGTGTCTGTGCCTGGATCCACTTGGAAGATGGAGTGATCTGTGGTGCCCAGATGGGTCAGTCTCTATACCCTGTTTTCTTAACATGGCACAAAGAAGGACGGATTAAGCCAAGGTCCCCAGTTTTTCCTGCTGTTGGCAGTCCCCAGACTGGCTGCTGAGTGGTCCTGGACTGGCTAGAACGGGGATGTGGATTCTGTGGTCCCTGCCAGGGTCCCTTACCACAGAGATGGGCAATGAGGTTGTGGCCAGCCTCTGCACCCCAGAGGCAACAGGTGGTGAGCACAAAGAGTTGCTGTGTGTGGAGAGTGGTCAGCCAGCACTGCATGGGTGTGTGGTGGGGGGTCCCTCCCTTCCGGGAACACACTTCAGGACTTTCTTGGTCCCCTCAAATTCCCACAAAGCCTTGCAGCTCTGCTCAAGTTTCAGTTCTCAGCAGCTGACGGGAGGCTGGCCAGAGAGCCCCCCTAGCAGCTGGGCCTGGGGCATCAGCCCTACACTTCCAACCAGCAACACCCCAGCTTTGGGGGCCCACATTCCCTTACCTGGGCACATCTGCTAGGCTAGTTAAGACCCAGCACCCCTCTAGACCCAACACAAAATCCCAGTATTGTGCATAACGCCCTGACCCATCAGAGGCCCCCTCCATACCCTGGACTGGGATTCACTCCCCACTGGCTACAGTAACAGCACCCCCAAGGCTGGAGGGTGGGTAGTCTTGGGTAGCATTCTTCTCCTCCTCCCTCCCCAAGCTTCCCCTCTCTGTTGCACTAGGGCAACTGCACAATACCCCCCCCCAGGCATCTGGAGGCCCCAGCAGTCAGGTGGGGGCAAGGACACGTTCCCGAGGCCTGGCCTCCTAAACCTACTTCACAGCAGCTCCAGTGCAATGGGAACTTTTCCTACCTCCCCCAAATGTATCACCCTACCCCCAGCTTTCTGTAGGCTTTTATCCACACAGCAGGTCCTGGGGCTGCTGCCCTCTGGTCATTCTTGCTTCCTTACTGGGCTTTTACTGTTGGCAGTCCCCAGACTGGCTGCTGAGTGGTTCTGGACTAGCTAGAACAGGGATGTGGATTCTGTGGTCCCTGCCAGGGTCCCTTACCACAGAGATGGGCAATGAGGTTGTGGCCAGCCTCTGTGCCCCAGAGGCAGCCTTTTACCCTGGCCCAGCTGCTCTGTCTTGGGCTCCTCGGTTTGGGGTTGGAAGTGGGTTGTCCATGAATTCACAGCTTGATCCATGGCCTCCCTACCCGGGGTTCCCTCTGGAATCTGAGCTTCCCGAACTCCACAGCAGCGCCAGAGGGTTGTATTGTGTTCAGAACTGGTCCCTGCCAGGCCTCAAACTTCAGCTGCTCAGGAAACTGAAGCAGGAAGATCACAAGTTCACAGCCAGCCTGGGCAATTTATTAATACTTCACCTCAAAAGAAAACTAAAAGCAGCCAGAGCTATAGCCAGTAGAACACTTGCTAAGCAAGCTTGAGATCTGGGGGTCTAATCTCAGTTTCATCCACACATTAATACTAGTACTCATAAAGATGACCCCCCTCAGCCCCTGCACTTGGGGTCCAGTCTCTCTAATTGCTAGTCCTAAGCTGGGTTGAGGGGCATCATAAATAGTCCAGAGATGCCTGCCCACCTCACCTTTGTCTAGCAACCAATGAAGCCATGTGGCGTCTGAAGGAAAGGTGGGTCACAGCAGTACTTTAGGGGACTAGTCACTGACACTGGGAGAGAGCCTCATCTCTAGCAGGTCCAGCCTGCAGTGACTCAGGCTGGAGACAGGCTGCTCACGGTCCTGAGCACTGTGCCCAGCCTGTGCTGGCAAGCAGGCAGGCAGGACCAATCTGATCGGCGGGAACAGCTGCCTGTCTGCCCCCTCCCCATTCTCCTCTGATGACTGCAGCAGCTGGACAGGGTGGTCCCACAGTGGGAATGTGGGGCCACCCTAGGCCAGGCCAACAGCTGGGCTCATTCCTGGCGTGCTGGCTGTCCAGGAATGAGGTGGTCATGGATTCCAGCCTGTGGGAGCTGTGCTGGCCTGAGAAGCCTGTGGGAAGTCAATTCAGGGGGCTTCCTGCCCTCCACCCCAAAGGCCATTAGCTCTGTTAAGATGGAATAGGAACCTTGCTCTCGTGACTTCCCAGTCAGTCCCATCTCCCTGTCACCAGAACCTCTGCCCAGGATCAGTGCAGAGGTATGCACCAGGGCCAGACAGATCTCCCCTTGGCCCCTGGTAATGGCTGGTGCTATTCTATTGGTAATATTGGTAAGCCTCTTGCCTGGCCCAAGCACATACTACATGCATAGCAGGATCCTGGTCACCCTACAACACCTTGGGGTTGGGAGGAGATCAGGAAAGACCCCAGAGGGTAGTTGGCTGAGGAGTGTGGGTTCAGAACAATGGCCCCAGATGTCCCTAGGACTTTCCAACTTGTGTCTGGGTTGGTCCTTGGCCAAGAGCAGGCCAAGGACTAGGTGGGGCACATTGGGTATCTACTGAGGGAAGAAAGTCTAACTATTTCCTGTCTGGTTTGTTATGGAGGTCAGAGGAGTGGGTCATGTAGAAACACCTGCCACAAAGTCACCTTCCAGGTGCCTCTGTCCTTGTCCTCTGTCCTAGATGTGGGGAGCCTGTGAGCCAGCTGTGGCCATGTGGCTTTGTCCTAAACACCAGATGTCCTAGCTTCCCAAGGAGGCCCCTAGCCTTGCCCCCTGCCTGCCACGTCTTCTGGGAAGTGGGTAGGGTGGGTTGGGCTACACACGCCTCCCATGAACCGGAAACTGGCTGTGGCCTGCCTGTTGGGCGCCCACTCATACCCCTGCAGCCTCTGATCTGGGCACGAGGCCCTGCCAAGACATTGTGGTTCTGTGACCTCCTGAACTTGGGCTGTGGACAGCGCAGGCACCCAAGGTTCCCAGGCCCTGCCTTGACCACACCCGGTGAATGCCAAGCCCGTGGGCACCGGCTGGGGCAGCTGATGGAGGCCACAGGACTGGGAGGGGAGGGAGGAAGTTCTTCCCAGGCCACGGGGGCTTCAAAGAGCCTGGGAATCCCATTCTCAACAGGCCTTCCCAAGGAAGGGCAGACACTACAGATGACATCAGCCTGGCATGCCTCTGGTGCCAACTCTGCCTGTGTAGCTTTGGGCAAATGGCTTAGCCTCTCTAGACCTGTCTCGGAGCCATGAAAAAAGCTCCTTCTCTAAGGCTTTTCAGATCCCAACCCGTACACTATCCTGAGGAGAGGAAGATAGAGCCAAACTTCTCCCAGAGCAGTCCCTCAGGCACATCTCAGGGTCTGCCACTGAGCTCAGGCAAAAAGCCCCTGTGTCCATGGAGGCTATGGCCCATGTTCCCCATGCCAGGCAGGCAGGTGTGTGCCTGGTAGGGACACTGCCCTGACCTAGAAGTGGCTCTGCATGCTGGCCTTGGCAGGTTCTAAGGCCAAGGTGCCATCTGTGAGGCCAGAGATGCCCGGGCATGACTCTGGCCCCTCCACGCTCACCCTCCTGTCTTGAACAGGGTCCTCTGCTCTCTGGACTCCAGAACTAAGTGGGTAACAGGACTTTACAGTAGCTGGCCTCCGCTGCTTTGAGGGGCTGAGCAGTAGGTGGCTGGGGTCCCCACTGGTGGGATGGAAACAAGGGGCTCCCAGTGTGGTGCCTCAGTCGGGCTGGGAAACGGGACAAGAGAGCAGAGGTAGAGCCAAAGCCTTCCATCTCAAAGCAGGCTAGATGCAGGTGCGCACAGGACTGTACCTTCCTGAGTCTTGGCCATCCATGTGTGCTGCAGGAAGAGACATGGAGAGGCCAAACTCTAAGGGGCCTCCTGGCTGGCTGGCTGGCTACTGCTCCTTGCTGCCCTTACAGCATTCCCCCAACCCAATCAGCCATTGTATTTCCCTCCTGTGACCCCCAGCCTCCACAGAGGCTCCACAGATCCAGCTGAAATAGAAGCCAGGGGGCCTAGATAGCCAGCAGGCAAGTCCCCAAGGAGGGAAGCTGTCCACTTTGCATGGAACAAGCAGAAGTGACCTGTGTGAGCCGCTGGGCTCTGAGGAGAAGGTGTGGTGCCCATCTGGCCCAGTCCCACCAGTTTCCTTGGGTATAAGTGCCATTCTCACAACCTTCTTATAATTTTAAAACCTAAATTATTTTTATGTGATTTGCCTAGTGTGTGTGTAAGCATATGTACCACATACATGCTGTACCAGAGGAAGCCAGAAGAATGTGTCAGAGATTCCCCAGGGGCCTGAGTTACATATAGATTACTGTTAGCCACCATGTGGGTTCTGGGAATCGAACCCTGGTACTCTATTAGAGCGGCAATTGCTTTTAAACCTTGAGCCATCGTTCCAGCCTCCACGTGGCCTGCTTCCTGGTCCCTGCCAGGGCCTCTCAGTTCCCTCGCTTGGGGTGGAGCCATGTGGGAGTTTCCCTAGGAGTGGACACACAGTGGGAACTGAGTGGGAACACTATGAGGGGATCTCCTTGGAGCTCCTGATCCCATCCCACCTGTCATTCTGAGGGACGTAGTCTGGGGTGGGCTTCTCTCCAGTAACCATGGTGATTGTGAGGCAAGGATGGAGTTCTGGCTGCCTGGGATCCAAGCTGAGGCTGGGGCCAGCACACTCAATTCTGTGCTGGCTGGCATGTCTGTGTGTGGTGGCTCTGCCCTCCACACTCCCAGCCCTGCTCTGCCCTGAGGACCACCCAGTGCTCGCCCTTCCACATGGGCAGCCCAAGGATCTGTCCTTGGAAGGAAGGGAGAGGCGACCTGCCTGTAGAGGGTCCACATGGGGAGTCGAGGCAGCAGCACAGGCTCATCTTTAGCTACATAGTAAGTTTGAGGCCAGCCTGGGCTATATAAGACATAAACCAACCACAAAGCAGAGAGATGTCTGAATTGAGGGCTATTGGGAGTCTGAGCCCTACCAGCCCGGGGATCTGCCACTTTTCTATGGCAACCCCTACCGACTGTGACCCTTGGGCCTCAACCTTGCTAAGGTTAGATATAGTCCTGATAGCCGGCATACTGGCACAGCAAAGGAAGCTGCTGGCCCTGAGTAGTTACATTAGCTGGAACGAGACAAAAGAGTAAGCATGGCTCTGCTTCCTGTCCTCTGAGACTGCAGCTATGGGCGGGACAGATTCAGAGGAGAATTACATCTAGAATGCACCTCTCCGCAGGACAGAACCTTGAAGGAGGCACGTTCCAGCTAACATGACATCAGCGGGTAGGGGAGTTTGCTATCAAAGACCCAAGTGCGTTCCCAGAACCTGCATAGCAGAAGGAGTGAACTGACTCCTGTAAGCTGCCCTCTGACCTCCTCACGTGTGCCGCAGCGTGTCTCTCTACCCCTAAGATAAATAAATGTAAAGAAAAGGCATTTGAACAGCCCTGAGACAGAGGCTGAAATCTCCCAAGCGCTGCCCTTGGCTCAAGATTCTGAAGGATCAGCCCCTCTGCTTGCCCGGACCCTCCTGTGGGCCTGGGGGAATGCAGCCAGGGTCGGGTACAAATGCTGAGAGCATCTCCAAGCCTAGGAGTCCCCATGTGCTCTCTGCAGCCAGCACTTGCACACATGCTGCCAGGCGGTACCCTGCCCAGCCTTGGCCTGACATCCTCCCAGCATCCTGGACGCATGAGGATGACCTAGGTTTTGTTCCTAGCCAACATGTGCTATGGAGGATGTGGCCAGAATGTGACCAACATCCCCACATGTGGCAGCCTCTGCTAGGGTGTGCTTTACGGTGAGGAGTCATTCAGGAATACCAGTGGAGCCAAGAGGGTGCAAGGGTATCCCCACTTCTCATCTTCCCTCTAAATCAAGGGGTGGAATAAGGAACAATTGGAGGACAGGTCACTTTGTTAAATCCTACCAGAAATGGGATGAAAACTGAGTGGGAAGTGGGACAGAACCTCAAGGTTGGCGAAGCCTTTGGGGAGCTGCTATGCATTCTGCCATGCACTTGGTAGGCGAGTCTCTTCCCCAGGCCTCAGTCAATCCCTCTGAGGGGTGGGGTTATCTGTGAGCATAAACAGGTAATGGCCGTGGGTTTGGAGAGAATGGGTGTCAGTAGAGCCCCCTCTGAGCTTAGAGACTTGGCTTCATCTCCTGTCTGCAGTCACACAATCCTGGGCACTGAGTCTTTCTTTTAAACTACATTTTTGTTTGTTTGTTTTGTTTTTCGAGACAGGGTTTCTCTGTGTAGCCCTGGCTGTCCTGGAACTCATTCTGTAGACCAGGCTGGTCTCAAACTCAGAAATCTGCCTGCCTCTGCCTCCCGAGTGCTGAGATTAAAGGCGTGTGCCACCACGCCTGGCTTAAATTACATTTATTTACTGTGGCAGGAAATACCTATCATGTTGAGGTCAAAGTACAAGTTATAGGAGTTGATTATCTATCTACCATATGGCTTCCAGAGATCAAACTCAGGCTATCCAGCTTGGAAGCAAGCATCTTTGTCCTCCAAGCCAGCTCTGGTCCGGCATGTTAGAGGTCACTGCCAACCTCTATGATGAGGAAGAATGGGATATATTCCAAGAGTTCTGTGTTTCCAGAACTGAGATTCTGTTATGAAAATCACGTGGTGTATTGAATAGACCATCCCTTTTCCCCAGCCAGCCTCTCAGTTGAGCCCTGTCACACCCTGTGCCCTGGAGCAGCTCTGTCTGTGACCCAGACAAGTCTTTGCTGGCTTCTGTAGGGCATGTCCTTCCTGGTCCCGTCCCATGCTCCAGTCCTTGTCACAGACCAGGCTGGCCAGCAAAGGAGACCACAGACACTAAGTCCCAATGTGCAAAGCAGCTTCAGTAAGGCTCTGAAAGCTTGGGCATGTCTTACAACGCAATATTGAGAAGTCACATGGGATATCCAGAGCATGGCCCCTCTGTTCACAAGGCTGACTGTAGCAGAGGAGCCACCAACTCTTGGGCTCCCTAACTTGGTTTCTGGAAGTGTTTAAAATCAAGCTCCAGACCTGGTGGCAGAGGGAGGTTTCTGACACAGCGTCTGCTGTGTGCATGGCTACCCTGGGAGGCTAGGGTGTGTGTGTCGGGTAAACCTAGTGCTTAGGGACGAGGCCCCTCCTCTCCCTAGTCCATTCTAATAAAAGCAGGCACTGTTACCATTAACTTGTGACATTTGAGCTGTGAGGGTGAAGAGGGGCACATGTCACCTCCTGCTCTAACTCAGTGGCTCCATCTCCAACTGAGTCCCTGGCCCCACCTGCTGCTGTCTTTCCTCTTGGGCCCTCACTCCCGGGAAGCAAGAGTTGCCCTCTTTCCTGGGCCTCGTTGGCATCTGACCTCTCAGGGACCCCGGGAAAAGTGCACATTGCCTTCAACCACCCAATAAACAATGTCCACCATAGGGGTCTGATGACCCTGTGGACACAGCCTATATTCTGGGATCAAGACAAGGAGAAGGACAGTCATGGAATATGTATACGGGGACTTTGAGAGCTAAGTACCCCAGGATGTGGCTGCCAAGGCCCTGCAGAGTGACTCTCCGGGTGGTATAGGACCCGAGCACAGTCCTAAGAATGACGTCATCCTGGTGTTCCTGTACTGTGTGTGATAGTATTCTATTTGTGTTTTAGAGCCTTGGCCTGTCCTGGGCAGTCCCCGAGCCTGAACCCAGCACCCTGTACCCCTGGCGCCGGGCATCAGCCCTGGGCCGTGTACGAAGAGCCTGGGTCATCCCGCCCATCAGTGTGTCTGAGAATCACAAACGCCTCCCCTACCCACTTGTGCAGGTAAGAGAAGGGGGGACGAGCTGTCCCCATAGGTTCCCCCATTTCTTTGTTAAGTGAATTTTAAAAGAATTTTTTAAACCCACCATAATCAAGATTTTTTTTTAAAGATTTATTTATTTTATATATGTGAGTACACTGTCGCTGTCTTCAGACACACCAGAAGAGGGCATTGGATCCCATTAGGATGGTTCCATTATAGATGGTTGTGAGCCACCATGTGGTTGCTGGGATTTGAACTCAGGACCTCTGGAAGAGCAGTGCTCTTAACTGCTGAGCCATCTCTCCAGCCCGTTTCCTTTTTCTTTTTTTTTTTTTTAATAGATTTATTTATTTTAAATATATGAGTATACTGTAGTTGTTTTCAGACACACCCCAGAAGGAGGGCATCAGACCTCATTACAGATGGTTGTGAGCCACCATGTGGTTGCTGGGAATTGAACTCAAGACCTCTGAAAGAGCAGTCAGTGCTCGTAACTGCTGAGCCATCTCTCCAGTCCAGTTTCCCCATTTCTTCAAGATCCTCTTGGATCTGGGGAAGCCCCATCTGCTGACAGGAGCTAGTTGTATAGCCTAGGGAGGATTTCTTACTTTGTGGGATAAAAGCAGGGCTACCATAGCCCTGAGCCACAAGCACCTAGCTACTCTGGTGAACATGCTCCAGGCTACATGCCCCCCCCCCTCCACGATGGAATGCACACACTTTATCAGCAGTACAGACAGACCTGTGACCACTCAGCCTTCTTCATCCTCAGAAAACAGCTGGCTGCCAGGTCCCAGGATGCCCTGCAGCTGGGCTACAGTTTAGGGGAGCAACTTGTTAGGCTTCAGATCTTTTCACCTCTGCTCATCTGGTTGGGGTGAAACACGAAGGTATGGGGGTGCTCTCTGGCCCTCACCGAGACCCCCTCCTCCCCCACAGATCAAGTCTGACAAACAGCAGCTAGGCAGTGTCATCTACAGCATTCAGGGTCCCGGAGTGGATGAGGAGCCCAGAAATGTCTTCTCCATCGACAAGTTCACCGGGAGGGTGTACCTCAATGCCACGCTGGACCGCGAGAAGACAGACCGCTTCAGGGTAGGGCCTGTGGGAAGCCAAACTGCTCAGCTTCTGTTCCCCACCTGACGGGCTCCAGGCAGATGTTTCAGAAGCAAGATCTGGTCCTCAGAAGACCCACATCAGAGGATTAAGTGCTTGGGCTCCTGTTACCACATAACACACCTTGAGGCCATGAGTGGGTGGTCCTTTGGAGGGCAGAGCATCATTGCAACCAATGAGCAGACATGACAGCCAATTCTCCTTGGATCCAGGTTCTGTTTGGGGGATAGGTGTGTCATGAAGAATTCCCAAATAGTGTTCCTGTCCGCTGCAGGGAATGATCTCTGCAGAGTGATTAGCCAACAAGGGGCCTCCGCTACCATTACAATGTTGGGATTCAGGAAGAGATGTGAGAGTCACAAAGTGTGCACAAGGCCAAGAGACAAGCCCGGAACCTCCTTTATCTGCCAGGCTGAGATCTAGTGTGCTTACCCAGTGTTTAAAGGCCCCAGTTTCCATCCCCAACATAGCTAGCTAATGAATAAGTAGAGCTCTGAATAGTTTTACAGACCTATGATACTTAGAAGGCTCAGGAGGGTCATGAGTTTGAAGCCAACCTCAACTACATAGCAGAAGCCTGTCACAAGGATAAAACCAAGCAAAGCATGTAGAAGCCTTACATAGCCAGGACCCCGTGGACTGCATCCTAGCCGGCCTGAGACAGGATAGCTTTCTATTTCCCTTTTCCCAGGGGCCAAGATTTCTTTTATATCCTTGAGAGATTCTTCTGAATGTAAGAGGCTGTTAGAGTATTCTTTTTTTGTTTGGTTTGGTTTGATTTACTTGTTTGTTTGTTTGTTTGTTTGTTTGTTTGTTTTTGAGACAGGGTTTCTCTGTGTATCCCTGGTTGTCCTGGAATTCACTCTGTAGACCAGGCTGGCCTTGAACTCAGAAATCCGCCTGCCTCTGCCTCCCGAGTGCTGGGATTAAAGGCGTGTGCCACCACGCCCGGCTGGATGATTTTTTTTTTTTAATATGACATGCAATGTCTCGCTGTGTATCTCTGGCTGGGCTTGAATTTGCTGTGCTCTTGTCTCTGCCTCCCAAGTGCTTAGCCATGCCATTTTCTGAAAAGAAGCAAGTTTAAAATGTTGTAATCTCATGTGAAACCCTGTACCAAAAAGTAAAATGAATTAAGCCAGGCATGTACAGGCATATCAATGTGAGTTCAAGGCCAGCCTGGTCTACATAGTGAGTTCCAGGACACCACAGCTCACAGAGAGACCCTGTCTAAAAATATTGTTTTAAATTAAAAAATAAGAAAGTAAAATGAATGAATTTGAAAGAAGGCAAAACCACAGAGAAAAGGAGATAAACCTTAGTAAGAGCATAACTTCATCCACACAAGGATGCAGTGAGCATCCTGGCAGCCAAGGCAAGAGAGGAAAGTTGGAGTCTATGTGCTGGGAGAAAGCAGGCTGTATTCAGAGAAAGGGTGCATGCCCGCAGCACACATTCTGTCCTGTGTGTTCCTCGCTTGCGTTCAGCCCTTGCTGTTCCTTCTTCGTGGTTTTAGGAGCCACAGAACCGTTGCTTACCTTCTGTTTGTTCAGCTAAGGGCCTTTGCCCTGGACTTGGGTGGCTCTACCCTGGAGGACCCCACAGACCTGGAGATCGTTGTGGTGGATCAAAATGACAACCGGCCAGCCTTCCTGCAGGATGTGTTCAGAGGCCGCATCCTGGAGGGTGCCATCCCAGGTGAGGTGGGAGCGCAGCCCCATCCAAGGGGTGGGCCTTCAGAAGGTCCAAATCCCAGAATTCCCTACAACCAAAGGACTAGAGATACAGCCTTCCCCTCCCCCACCAGTATGCTTGCCTGGCATGCCAGGATCTTCCGTAGCATGGCAGAATTGGCAATCCAGAGGCTATCTAAAAGGTTGGGTGTAAGAAAGCCATCTCTTACACTTCTCATGTCAGTGTTAATTTGATCTGCACAGAAAGGCTTCCGGGTGGCTGTGTTCCAGTTGCACCTTCTTGTTTCATGAAGGTGGTGAACTTTGGGTAATATGAACTTAGCATTTCAGTGAACCCTTCTGTCCTAGTTAGTGAGTCCATGGGCCAAGAGCTTACTCTAGCATAGTTTTTATGCCACAAAGAGAACTCCACAGCCTGGGGCAGTGCCTCCTCTGGCTGCTGCTTCAGGTGCAGTCTGGTCTCAGTCTACCCAGCCTGTTGTGGTGGCACATGCCCGTGAGCCTGGCACCTGGGAAGTGGAGACTGATTTAGTTACCTAACCAATCTGAGGCTAGCCTTGACTACTTGAGACTCTGGTGCCTTTTCAAAAACTCACACACAGTCCTGTCCTTCCTGAGACAGTCAGGCTGGGTGGGGCCGGGCAGGGCCAGGCAGGGCCAGGCAGGGCACAGTGCCCATCCACCCTCCCTTCCTTACTGCCTGTACCTAGTGTGTTCAAACCTGGCCTAGGCAGGAGCTGCAGGGAGCACAAAGCACACGAACTGTCTGCCGCTCAGGCTCATTCTATTCCAGCTCATTTATTCATGTCGCAAGACCTAAATGGTGGCGTACGTTTACCTACCATCTTTACTATGACCTGACTTCAGACTTAGAGAAAAGTCTAAAACAATTCCCATGTACCCACTGCAGGGAACTGATAATCAGTTTAACCTTTTCCTGTCTTTTCAGTCTGCTGCTTGGTCTTAGACACGATGCTGGACATTTCTCTGTCAGCGTGGTCTGACAACTGTCTGAAGTTACCAAAGTCAGTGTGCATACCACCCCAACATGGCAACTACCAACCTTCTACACTTTAACTTCCATAACAATGAGTTTGTAAGGACAGAGAAGGACGGAGAATAGTTGGGTCAGGTGTTCCAGTCCCGCGTCTTTCCTTCCTTCTCTTTAACCAGGCTCTTTTCTTTTTAGCCCATCTCTCCTTGTGTGCCTCCAACCTCACCAGGCCCCTATAGCATTACAGCCCTATGGAGTGGCCTGCCTGCCCCACCGCTGCCCACTTATACAGGGAGGGATTGGTGTGTGGGTGGATACGTGCAGAATGGAGCTGCGTTGATCTCAGTTCCACCGCAGTCGTGGTTCTTAGGTGTTTCTGTCTCTCTGTGCAGAGATCCCACACCAGCTGGGTTGGCTCAGCACCGCAGCCCCACGGTGGTTGACCACATTTCTCTCTGTCATTCTCCAGGCACCTTCGTCACCAGGGCTGAGGCCACAGATGCCGATGACCCGGAGACAGACAATGCAGCCCTCAGGTTCTCCATCCTGGAGCAGGGCAGCCCTGAGTTCTTCAGTATCGATGAGCACACTGGAGAGATCCGCACAGTGCAAGTGGGACTGGACCGTGAGGTGAGGCAGCCCCACGGACCACTGAGGGCCTGGGGAGCAGTTCTCCACATCAGGTCTCCTCACGCCGCAGGGCTCCTCGCAGGTGGAGTGGGGCCTTCCCATCTCACAGCCTACACACACTGTGGTTATTACTCTCACCCTGGTCCTTCCTTGCTGGGCTGTACCACCACCTCCCGCCCCCAGCCAGTTGCTTATGCCTGGGAGATGCCTTCCAAGCTCTCCTGTGCAGCTGCACCTGGGGATTCTTATCCCTACCACCGAGGTGGCTCCACCAGCCAGGAATCTGCTTTCTACTGCCCCTAATGTCTGGCATTTCGAGGACCTCAACTGACCTCTTGCTCACTGCCTGGGGCAGGGGCAGACCCTGTGCCTGTAGGTGGCTTTGCTGTCATTCTAATATGGTTGTCTCTAGGCACCGCATCTTCTTAGACATGTCATATTGTCCCCAGGTGGTGGCTGTGTATAACCTGACTTTGCAGGTGGCAGACATGTCGGGAGACGGTCTCACTGCCACAGCCTCGGCTATCATCTCCATAGATGACATCAACGACAACGCCCCCGAGTTCACCAAGGATGAGGTGCCACCTCTGCCCACCCCCATCAGCTTAGGGCTACCTTCCCTTTGTGGGCTCCAGGAGGGGACTCTGTGAGGGTGGTTTCACGGCATAGAGGAGGGCAGTGCATGGGAGCGTGACGCAGGGACGCATGAGGTTCCTTAGAGGATAGCAGCTCCATGGTCCTCAGCCCAGAGTAAGTCTCCTGGGCCCTTGCTGTGTGAGGAGAATAGTCGGTCCAATATCCAGGAGCAGCTCCAGCAGGTGGGATCCGTGGCTCTGGAAACCACTGAAGTACACTGTGGTGAGCGGTGTTGAGTCAGAAGCAGGGAAGGTCCCCAGTCCTAGGGGCAGGCATGCTAATGTGCTAACCAGTGAGTCACGGGCTGGCATCTCCCAGTTCTTTATGGAGGCTGCAGAGGCTATCAGTGGAGTGGACGTAGGACGGCTCGAGGTGGAAGACAAGGACCTGCCTGGTTCCCCCAACTGGGTGGCCAGGTTCACCATCCTGGAAGGCGATCCTGACGGGCAGTTCAAGATCTACACAGACCCCAAGACCAATGAAGGTGTGCTGTCTGTGGTCAAGGTGAGCCCTGTTCCTGTCATGTGTGTTCCCTCAGCTAGAATCCATCATAGGTGTCTCCCTGTGGCAGCTGCAGCTTGAGCTGCCCTGGGTACCTTCCAGGTAGGGCTGTGCTAGGCAACCTCCTGGGGTAAGGGCACGGGATGGACTGGGTGCTGACTACAGGTATCTGGCCGAACTGGGCAGCAGGAAGCACCTCAGAATGCCATTGCTACAGCCTTCTCCCTCCTGATTAGGGTGGTCCAAATTTCAAGTAAAACTGCACCAGCATGATCCCCACTCTTACCAGAGTAACAGCTGCCACACACACTCATATACACACATACACACACATACACACACACACACACACACACACACAAGCACACACACTCATACACATATATATACTCATACACATACACACACTCATACACATATACACACACACTCATACACATATACACACTCATACACATACACATATATACACACACTCATATACATATACACACAGTCATATACA
The DNA here is from genome assembly GCA_902729485.2 of Mus minutoides. Classification (NCBI taxonomy): domain Eukaryota; kingdom Metazoa; phylum Chordata; class Mammalia; order Rodentia; family Muridae; genus Mus; species Mus minutoides. The sequence continues at coordinate 158,332 of LR753639.1, read as the reverse complement.
TATACACACACACTCATACACATATATACACACACTCATACACAAACACATATACACACATTCATACACATATATACACACACTCATACACATATACACACACACTCATAATATATACACACACTCATATACATACACATATACACACATACTCATACACATATACACATACATATACACACACTCATACACATACACACACTCATACACATGTACACTCATACACACACACTCATACACATATACATACACACTCATACACATATACATACATACTCTACACATACACACACTCACTACACACACATACATGACAACAACATATGTAGACTTAAATGCATTTGGATGTTGGCACATTTGAAGATTTATTGCAAGAAACTTATCAGACAAGTTGAAGTAGGCTGGGACTCTCGAGAGAGAATTTTTTGCATGCTGCTCTCAACACCTGCCTAGTGGACGATCACCATAAGCTGGATGATCAGCTGGCACATCCACCACCCAGCTGTGTACAAAGACTGTAGCTGTTGAGTAACATAGGCAACTACCATACACACTCATCAAATCCATCGGAGTAACAGGAACTCACCTATTGATATTTGAGCCTTGCGGAGTTTTATCATGTCAAGATTTAAAGGTCGGGGAAGGAAAGATGGGCTCTCTGGACAGACCTGGGCAAAGGTTCTTAACACTTGGCATTTCAGCTGTCTCTGTCATTCTCCTGCAGCCCCTGGACTATGAGAGCCGTGAGCAGTATGAGCTCAGAGTGTCTGTACAGAATGAGGCCCCGCTGCAGGCAGCTGCCCCGCGGGCCCAGCGGGGCCAGACGCGGGTCAGTGTGTGGGTTCAGGATACCAACGAAGCTCCAGTGTTCCCAGAGAACCCACTGAGGACGAGCATAGCTGAAGGAGCCCCCCCAGGCACCTCCGTGGCCACCTTCTCGGCCAGAGACCCTGACACAGAACAGCTACAGAGAATCAGGTGGGCTGCCCAAGGGTCTTGAGGGCTCAGGAGGAAGAGTCAGTGCCTCCATTACTGCTGAGGGTGCCTCTGGATTCTGAGGGTGTAAGAGAAAGGCCACTGCTGTACATCCCTCAGGACATTGAGTCCCTCAGATACCTATGTGCATATGTGGGGTGACCATTCCCCACAGGACAGGACTGGGCTCCCACAAGGGCACATAGTTCAAGAGTGGTTTTGTTTTTTGTTTGTTTGTTTGTTTGTTTGTTTGTTTTTGAGACAGGGTTTCTCTGTGTAGCCCTGGCTGTCCTGGAACTCACTCTGTAGACCAGGTTGGCCTCGAACTCAGAAATTTGACTGCCTCTGCCTCCCGAGTGCTGGGATTAAAGGTGTGCACCACCACGCCCGGCCCAAGACTGTTCTTAGGTAGCCTCTGATTATTGATCTAGGCAGCAACACGCTGGTTAGTAACCAGCTTGGGTGGTGGTAGCTGGCAAGATGGCTCAGTGGTTAAGGTGCTTACCACCAAGCTTGCCCACCTAAGGTCATTTCCTGGAACCCACCTGGTCGGAGGAGAGACTCAATTCCTCCATGCCCTTTGCTCTCTTGTATGTCATGGTGCTCACACATGTGCACACACATGCAAATAAATAAGTTTTTAAAATATTAAAATAGGGGCTGGTGAGATGGCTCAGCGGGTAAGAGCACCCGACTGCTCTTCCGAAGGTGATAAGTTCAAATCCCAGCATCCACATGGTGGCTCACAACCATCCGTAACGAGATCTGGCGCCCTCTTCTGGAGTGTCTGAAGACAGCTACAGTGTATTTACATATAATAAATAAAATAAATCTTTAAAAAAAATGAAAAAAAATTAAAATATAAAATGAAAATAATTGAAAGAAAAAGTTAGTTGGGGCTGGGGATCCTCAAAAGCTGAATGCTGGCCAACCCCAGTTCACATATGGGTGAGTATGTGATAGTAGTATATGTTTGCATATATAATCTGGGCATCTTGGGTGAACCTTATCCCTCTCCTCCCCTCCCCACCAATAGCTACTCCAAAGACTACGACCCAGAAGACTGGCTGCAAGTGGACAAGGTCACAGGCAGAATCCAGACCCAGCGAGTCCTGAGCCCTGCTTCACCCTTTTTGAAGGATGGCTGGTACAGGGCCATCATCCTAGCCCTGGACAATGGTGAGGGAAACAGGTGGTGTCCTTGTCCCATATCCCGCTGCTCCCCTAAGTGGATGACTGACAGGGTAGCTTGTGAGTGGGGCTTGAACTTATTAGCTCTTCCTTCTTCCAGCCATTCCTCCTAGCACAGCCACAGGCACCCTGTCCATTGAGATCTTAGAAGTCAATGACCATGCCCCTGCACTGGCTCCACCTCCATCTGGCAGCCTGTGCAGTGAACCAGACCAGGGCCCTGGCCTCCTCTTGGGTGCCACGGATGAGGACCTGCCCCCTCACGGGGCCCCCTTCCACTTCCAGCTGAACCCCAGAGTACCAGATCTTGGCCGGAACTGGAGCCTCAGCCAGATTAACGGTGCGCTGCCCCCACGCCCTCCCCCACTCTCTCAGCTCTGCAACCCTGAGACCTAAGAGACAGGCCGATACAATGTATCGCCATGACTACATCCTCCCGCAGGGTTGGAATTCGTTTCCACAGTACCCAATGGGTAGATGGGGAAACTAATACCCAGTAACTCAGGTACTCTCTGGGCGGAAGCGGGGTTTTCCTGGAGCTACTGCTGACCACGCTGTGCCTTCTGCAGTGAGCCATGCACGCTTGCGGCTCCGACATCAGGTCTCTGAGGGCCTGCATCGCCTGAGCCTGCTACTCCAGGACTCTGGGGAGCCACCCCAGCAGCAAGAACAAACGCTGAACGTCACCGTGTGTCGCTGTGGGTCGGATGGCACTTGCCTGCCCGGGGCCGCCGCGCTTCGAGGAGGAGGTGTAGGCGTCAGCTTGGGGGCACTGGTCATTGTGCTAGCCAGCACCGTGGTCCTACTCGGTGAGTGAAGGTCCTCGGCCCCACCCTCAGTCCTGGGTCCCTTCCCCACCCTGTGTCCTTTAAGCGCCCACATTCCAGCCAGTCTCTCGTGCCTCCAGTTCTCATCCTGCTTGCCGCGCTCCGCACACGGTTCCGGGGGCAGTCTCGGGGCAAGAGTCTGTTGCATGGGCTACAAGAGGACCTTCGGGACAACATCCTTAACTACGATGAGCAAGGAGGCGGGGAGGAGGACCAGGTAAGGGGAGGAGTGGTGGCTTAGATGCACGGAACCCTGGGAAGGTGTTCTCAGAAGGTCCAGCAGCCTCCTAGAAGCTCCTCTGGTAACCAGGAGGTCCCTTCTCTGACCTTAGCTGTTTACTGTGCACACAGGATGCTTACGACATAAACCAGCTGCGCCACCCAGTGGAGCCAAGGGCCACCAGCCGCTCTTTGGGCAGGCCACCTCTGCGCAGGGATGCCCCCTTCAGCTATGTGCCCCAGCCACATCGAGTGCTTCCCACCAGCCCATCTGACATTGCCAACTTCATCAGTGATGTAGGTGCCCTGGGGGAAGCGGTGATCGCAGAATGGGGTAGTGCATGCTTGTGTGCATACATGCACATGTGCACAAACACAGCCACGTCCAGACCTTGCTTCTAGTCCCCATGCTACAAGGTGTGTGTGTGTGGGGGTGGGGGGGGGGTTAGCTCACCAGCAGGACCCTGGCTGAGCCTTAGGAAAACCTCAGAGAGCAAGTGAGCAGGTTGACCAGGCACTTTTCAAACCCTGTGGGTAAGAGCCAAACATTAGCTCTGTCTACACAAAAGATGATCAGAAAGGGCAGGGGGTGGAGGCGGGGATGGCTGAGACGGAGTCTGGCCATGCAGGGAACCCCCTATTGACAGGCCTGCCCACACAGCCCAGAGGGAGCTCCCAGCAATCTGGGGGCATCCTTGGGGATGTTAATTCTAGTGCAGGTATTGGTCACAAAATAATGGGGTGCCAGTGGAGATACTGCCTCTGGAGGGGGCCAGATGGTTATGGAAAGGTACCTGAGAGACTGAGGGTGGGCGGGAGGAAGAGCTGCTATGACAGGAGACAGCTTCTCACCCTGAGGGGGAAGGGCTGGAGGGAGCAGAACCTTCTCTGCCAGCGCGTTCTGCACAGGGAGATGTTCTACGTGCCCATCTTTTTTGTTCGTTTGGTGTTTTAAGACAGGGTCTCTCTGTATAGCCCTGGCTGTCCTGGAACTCATTCTGTAGACCAGGCTAGCCTCAAACTCAGAAATCTGCCCATGCCTCTGACTCCCAAGTGCTGGGATTAAAGGCATGTGCCACCACTGTTTAGCAACTGCATGCCCATCATAAGAGAGACAGGCCTGTCCCTGCCTGTGGCTGAGCATCAGAGGGCTTTTCCACAGGGCTTGGAGGCTGCGGACAGCGACCCCAGCGTGCCTCCCTACGACACAGCTCTCATCTATGACTACGAGGGAGATGGCTCTGTGGCAGGGACACTGAGCTCCATTCTGTCCAGCCTGGGAGATGAAGACCAGGACTATGACTACCTCCGGGACTGGGGCCCCCGCTTTGCTCGGCTGGCAGACATGTATGGACATCAGTGAGAGCCAGAGCCAGGGGCAGATGTGCTGTGTGGACACACCCACTTGGCCCAACCGAGGGGCTCTCTCTTGGGACATGCACCCAGAAATCCTATGAACGTTGACAGCATGGCCCATCCCTGGCTCCACAGCAGATAAACTCAAGGAGGTTGTCTCTGTGAGCTCCAGGAGAGGACTGAGTCGGGGGTAGTGGGAGAACCTGGAGCATGGGCTAGGCAGCCAGAGGGGGCACTCCTCTCCTGGCGGAATGCAGAAGCTACCTTCAGTCGCCCTGCTAGGGCTCATCCCATCTTTGATTCCCAGTTGTGACTCTTGCGTCTGTATGGAAAGCAAGTGTCTAAGGAGTGGATTGGAATTAAAAACATACTATTTGGTGGATCACAGGTGCCCAGTGCCACCCTCGCCACAGAGGGTGTAGTGGCCCCTGTCCTGGGCCTAGCCTTGGGAAGGACCTCAGGGTCCTGCTGACTGGTGACACAGGACTGGTGAGGTCAGAGTGTGCATATGTGTTATATGCATGGGAGGAGAGGCGTGAATGAGGTCCCCCTAAGCCCCAGGTTTAGACAGAGGCCTGAGGTCTACCTTTGTCCTTATCTGAGTGGGTCTGGCCAGGGAGGAGACCAGGCACCCCTCACTTTCCCTACTTCCTCTGATTCCCAGTCTCCTTGGGGATGTTGTGTCTGCCTTGGTGTGAGTTACTCCAGCTCCAAGCATCTCAAGTGCTTGGCGGTATCCTTTGTCCCAGTTTATAGGGCCCCCCCCCCCCGGGTGGAAGAAGAGGGTGTTCTTCAGAGTGGGTGACTCCAGCCGTGACTGTGGCAGTAATAGAATTCCATGCAGGATGACAGCTAGGGAAGCAAGGACCATGTGTTTTCTATTGTGTGAGAGGTGTCCCCTTGGGAAAGGCCACTAACGTACAACTGGTGGGCTAGATGACTCACTACAGTCTGAATGTCACTGGGCAACCCCAAGGACAGAACTCAACAGAGCCCATGATAGGGCTCAAGGAAAACAAATGAAAAACTGGGGTGCATGCACCCCTGTCCTTGAAAACATTCTGCTCTTTTCACCAGAAAACCAGACGGTGATTTTGCCTTGGTGTCTTGCCATCCTGCGGGGCTACCCTGCTCTTCCCATGGAAAGCTTCCATGTCCTGTGCTGCCTTTGCTGATGCTAAGCCTGAGGGCCATCTCCATTCACATGAGGGGAGAGGGCAGTGCAGAGGACCAGTTGAGGGTAAATTGAAGGACTGCAGACCTAGGGGAGGGGAGGGGCAGAGTCCTGTTTGCTCCAGACTGCTAAGTAGCCCGTGGCTCAGCCTCAGCTACAGGATGAACACAGCTATAGTTTGGAAAGCTAGGAGCTCTGGGACAGTGTGGTCCATCCAGGCATCCCCGGGGACAAGAGACAGGCGATTCCAGGCTCTGCCAGGCTCTGGTTACTCGGAGCCCTCTCACCTTGGGGTAGCCATCCCTCTCTGGGCACATTCCTTCCAAGCCCCACCCTTCTCTCAAGGACAGTCAAGTTGGAGGCTACCTGATGCCAGCCCAGTGCAGAGGGGTGCTTCCTGATTCAAGGTGACAGTGTGTGCCTCTCACAGTGCTCCAATGCACCATCCCACAGCAAGACCCACCATCAGTGACTGCAGCACCTGTGCACTGTCCCTGCTAACCTCTTACCCTTCACCCCTGCCCTGCATCTTGTGTTCTAGGCCCAAACCAGGTCCTTCTACTTAATCCTGTCACAGAAGATCCCCTTGGCCCTCAGCTCTTGGCACCTCAGTTTCCATGTCTTAGCTCCTCGTTCAAATTGCTGTGCAGAGATACCATGACCAAGGCAGCTTTCTTACACTTTCAGAGTTAGTTTGTGATCACCATGGTGGGAAGCATGGCAGAGGCGGGTGGGCAGGCAGGTGGGCAGGTGGGCAGGCAGGTGGGCGGGCGGGAAGGCAGGGCGGGCGGGCAGGGCACTGAAACAGTAGCCGATAGCTCACATCTGATCAGCAAATTGGAAGGAGGGCAGGAGAGAGAGGAGAGAGAGAGAGAGAGAGAGAGAGAGAGAGAGAGAGAGAGAGAGAGAGGATGAACATGGCAGAGAGAGAACGAACATGGCTAGGCCTGATGTGGGTTTTTGAAACCCCAAAGCCCACCCCACTGATACACTTTCTCCAAAAAAGCCATACCTTCTAATCCTTCCGAAACAGCCCACCAACTGGGAACCATTCAAATATATGAGCTTCTGGGGGCCATCCTCATTTATAAGTTGTATATGGAAGTGTTCCTTTTTATTTATTTTTAAATACTTACATGACGTGTTATTTTAAGAGCAACTCTAGAAACCAGGCAGGCTGGACTCAGGGCTTTTCTGCTCTAGAAGCCAAGGCCCTTGCCGACCTAGGTCTCTGCCTCTCTTTTCTGGGTCTCTGCCTCTTCAGGCCTAAAATAAGTAGTGCTAGGCCAAGCCTGGCAGTGGTGGTGCATGCCTTTAATCTCAACACTCGGGGGGCAGAGGCAGATGGATTTCTGAGTCCAAGGCCAGCCTGGTCTACAGAGTGAGTTCCAGGACAGCCAAGGCTATACAGAGAACCCCACCCTCAAAAAAAAAAATAGTGCTAGGCCCTTTTATTTCAATGCCCAGTCACTTGTGAAAGCAGACAGGGCACGGGTGATTCCTGGACAGGAGGACAGGGCCAGCTGGGGCAGGTATTGGCGACCCTGGCAGGTCTCACAGAGATGTGGCCACTGCACAACCTCCATCCAGCCCAGGGGAGGAGCGTGGCTGTGTGGCTGTAAGATCAGGCTTCCAAAGGAGACCGGAAGTGAGGCAGGAAGTAGGTGTTAGCCCGAGGGTAGGGAGGATGGGGCTTGGCTTGAAAGGCTCGCTGCCCCGTCCTTTTCTTTCACCCAGACCACTAAGGCTGCCTCTGGCTCACAATTCTTCCAGCTCCGTGCCAGGGCACCTCAAGGACAATTCCCTTTTGGTATGCACCTTAGCCTGAAATGACCAGGTCATTCCATCAGTCAAAGCCACCTCCTGCCATGGAATTCTAATGTTAGCTGCACCAGCCCAAACACAGGTTGCTCAAAACTGCACACAGTATGGCGTCCAGGCCTTCACTAACCCCACCCACCTGCTTCAGCAGGTAGCCTAGATCTCTCTTCCCGGGCCCACCAGCCATAGGCCTGATGGGAGAGCCAGCCTGTCCCAAGCTTGCCATTGAGTACCCAGGGGCAGCCTGAGCCAAACAGGAGCGTCCTGTGAGAACGGAGGGCAAGAGACCCAGGGGGCCATGGAGAAGAAAGCAGGCTGGCTCACTGTTCTAGATCAGGTGTGCCTGGTTTACCTAACTGCAGAAGGCCAGGTCGGCACAGGATAGGGGTTTGGGGGTTGAGGGAACAAGAGCGGCCCAGAGCCACCAGGAGTCCGACAGGGCTGAGCCCCTAGTCAAACCTCAAGGAAGCCAAATTCCTGCGCACAGGGCGAGACGGTGGGCGGGCCTCGTAAAGAGGAACCCTTCTGAGGGCGGGACCAGGGGCCAGGAAGAGCGGAGGTCACCGTGGGGCGGGGCCCGGGCAGGCGAACGGACCCAGGTGTCTGCGGCCTAAGCTGCCAGGTGATGCTCGCTGGGCTCGAGTCCACAGATGGCTGCCAGGCCTGGCCTTCTCGCCAAGGCGTCCCAGCAGCCGGGCCTGGGGTGGAAGGAAGGTGCTGTCAAGCTGGTCTTTAGGTCGTCTGGCCTCTCTCACCGCAGGCGGCGTCACTGCGCTGGGGCGGCGCCAGGGTTCCTCTGCGAGGTACAGGCAGGTAAGGTTAAGGCTGTAGTCTCAAGCGCCTGCTCTCAGGCTGCATTTCCGAGGTTAGTATTCTGTGGGTTTCTCATTGATTCGTTATTTGTGCGCGATGGATGGGCTTTGCGTTTTCATGAACACGATTGACCGGGTAGACCTTACTGACGTCAAACTCACTGTGTAAACCAGGCTCGCCTGGAATTCAGAGACCCGCCTGCCTCTGCCTCTCTAGTGCTGGGATTAAAGGCGTGTGGCGCCACTGCCCCGCCTTTAATTTTTAAAAAGTTGAAGTAGGAGCACAATTCTAGGCTGTAGCTCTGGATGGATAAGCTTTGCCTAACGAGAGTTATGACCTAACTTGAGAACCTCAGCATTCTGACAAAGGAAAAAAATGGGGGTGTACTGAGTATGACCATCATAAAAGTCCAACATAAACCTTGCTCCAGTTAGCTTCACTACCTGCTTTCTTGTTCCAGCAACCACTAACCACCAACCAGATGCCTTTGGTTTGGGGGCTTCACACAAGGGAACCCTAAATTCTCAGGCCTTGTGTATGAGGAGTCTTTACACAAAACTTCATGCACGAAATCCACTTAACACCGCATCTGTACGGCTGACTAGTGTCCACGGTGTTCACGGTCTCTGGTGGGTGGACATCTGAGTGGATCCCGTTTTGTAGGTTGTAGTCAGCTAATTATCAACACAGAATCACTTGGAAGGCCAACTTCTGAACCAGCCGGAGGGAGGGTATCTTGATTATGCTAATTGGGGTGGGAGGACGCTCCGGCTGGGGGGCGGGGTGGGGTGCTATTCTCTAGGCGCGGCTCTGGATTGTGGGAGAGTGGAGAAAGTGCGCTCTGAGCACGCTGCATTATCTAATGCTCTTTTCTGGAGAACGGTGGTCAGCAGCTTCACGCTCCTGTCCCTGTGACCCTCCCCGCCATGACACTGCCGGCCAAACAAGCCCACTTTTCCTTAAGTTGCACCCTTTGGGGTATATTCTTGCAGCAACAGAAACAAAAAGAAAGCAGCTTTGCCATGAACTTCTGAGTACAGGTATTCACTGCAAGTTTTTTCCATGTATTCTGGGTATCACCTGAGTGGTGGTGGCAAATATGGGCCTTCTGTTCAGGTCTTTATGAAATATTTCCCTTTTTGGGAATGCAGGATCTCTGTAGCTCAGGCAACCCTGTGTAGCCAAGGATCCTTCTGCCCAATTGGGAATGTTGAGATTTTGGGTGTGTAGTGCCACACCCCATTTTTGCACACTGGCTCTACCAACCGAACTACATTCTCGGCCCTCTTATCTTTTTAAAGAGCAATTTTGGCCTTTTAGAACTGATGTCTAAGTATATGTTCCTAAAACTAACTTATTCTGTGGGGCTTGACTGTTTTGGGGCTTTTTAGCTATTCAGTCAATTTTTTTATTTTTATTTTTATTTATTTATTATTATTATTATTATTTTTTTTTTTGGTTTTTCGAGACAGGGTTTCTCAGTATAGCCCTGGCTGTCCTGGAACTCACTTTGTAGACCAGGCTGGCCTCGAACTCAGAAATCCGCCTGCCTCTGCCCCCCAAGTGCTGGGATTAAAGGCGTGCGCCACCACCGCCCGGCTTTCTACTCTTTTTTTTTTTTTCCAACATTTATTAGATAATTTCTTCATTTACATTTCAAGTGTTATCAGAAAGTTCCCTATACCCTCCCCAAAATATGGAATGCTTCACGAATTTTCGTGTCATCCTTGCGCAGGGGCCATGCTAATCTTCTCTGTATCGTTCCAATTTTAGTATATGTGCTGCCGAAGCGAGCACTCTACTCTGTTGTTTTTTTTTTTTAATATTTTAAGTTTATTCTTAACCTTTTTTTTTTTTTTTAAGATTTATTTTATTTATTATATGTGTAAGTACACCGTAGCTGTCTTCAGGTGTTCCAGAAGAGGGCGCCAGATCTCATTAAGGATGGTTGTGAGCCACCATGTGGTTGCTGGGATTTGAACTCATCACCTTTGGAAGAGCAGTCGGGTGCTCTTACCCGCTGAGCCATCTCACCAGCCCCCTCTACTCTGGTTTTAAAGCAGTCCGATGTCACTGTGTTCCAAGGTAGCTCCTGCCGAATCTGCTTTAGTTATGGATATCGAAAGATTATATCTTTATTGATTGTGTGCTCATAAATATAAACCAATTAAGTACACTAGTCTCTTAAATTAGGTAGGAAGCAAAATTTGGAGTCACAAAGTAAATTACACAGTGAATGCTTGTTTTTCTTTTGAAAGTATTAGTTTCTCACGCCTTTAATCCCAGCACTCGGGAGGCAGAGGCAGGAGGATTTCTGAGTTCAAGGCCAGCCTGGTCTACAAAGTGAGCTCCAGGACAGCCAGGGCTATACAGAGAAACCTTGTCTCGAAAAACCAAAAAAGAAAGAAAGAAAGAAAGAAAGAAAGAAAGAAAGAAAGAAAGAAAGAAAGAAAGAAAGAAAGAAAGAGTTTCCTAAATTATGAGAATAAAACATGGTGGGGGCACAAGCCCTCTCTCGGGACTTGCAGGTTTCTGGCAGGTGAGGAACTCCTAAGTGGTTGCTTCTCAGGTTCTATTTAGTCTGGGAAGTGGGTTACTGGTGCCCTCCACTCTGACATTTCCCAGAACCCCCTTTGGTCTCTCCCTGTCCCTAGTGTACCCAGTTCCTTACGGATTGGACCTTGGTGCTGTTTCTAGATCACTGTCAAACCCAGGGTCAGGACATCTATGTATTATTACCCTATGTTATTTTAGTGTTTTTACAATGTTTTGTTTTGAACATACCTTTTTAAAATTTGTCTTATGGGCATGTTTTGCTTGCATGTGTGTGTATGAATCCCATGAGTGTTTGAAGTCAGCAGAGTGTATCGGATCCACTGGACCTGGAGCATCGGATGTCTGTGAGCAGCATCTGGGTGTGAGGAGTTACAGCAAGGTCCTCTGGAAGGGCAGCGAATGCTCTTCATGAACCATCTTCTATGTTTCCAGCCTTTTGGGGGTCAGGGGAACTTTGAGACAGGGTTTCACTGTATAGCTGGCTGTCTGGGAACTCACTCAGTAGACCAGGCTGGCCTCAAACTCACAGATCTACCTGCCTCTGCCTCCCGAGGGCTGGGATTAAAGGTGGGTGCCACCACCACCAGGCTATAAAAGTAATTATAAAAAATCCTTTTAATTTAAAACTTTTTAGCAAGTCTGGTAGTAAATACCTTTTAATACCAGCATGAGAGAGGCAGTAGGATCTCAGTGAATGTGAGCCCGGCCAAGCTGGTCTACACAGTATATTTCCCAGTCAGCTGTCTCATCTTTGACCCTGGAGTTATTTCTGAATGTAGTGCTTAAACTGAAGTCTTTTGAGAGTTTTCATCTATCTACTTGTTATTTCTACTTTAATACCATTGTAGTCTAAGAACAGCCCTGGTATGATTTCCTTGACATTTGTTAAGGTAAGAATGTGTTCTTACATGTGGTCCATGCGGGCCTGAGGAGCTGTGTTTTGCAGTTAAAGGGATCTGTATAGTCAGCCCATCCAGGAGGTTGTGGGCACACTGCTTACATCATGATGTCATTGTTGGCTTTCAGCCTGCAGGACTGTATCTCTGTGTCCTTTCTTCCTTCCTTCCTCCCTCCCTCCGTCCCCTGTTCTCCCTTCCCTGTGTAGCAGAGGTTCAGCCTCTGAAACCCTGGGGTTACAGAGGAGCACCCCCCCCACACACACACTAAAACTGCTTCTGCTGGCTCTGATGTCTAATGTCATGATACGCCTGTCTGCTTCTAGAGCTTGCTCACTTTCTTGCTTTCTCTAAATCCACCCCCTTCCTTGTCATGATGGGTGTCTTTTATTTATCTTGAGACAGTGTCTTATACTGTAGCTGAGGCTAGCCCCAAAGTTGTAGCAATCTTATTGCCTCTGTTTCTAGATTTGAAAATACAGGTGTGAGCCACCCACCGTTCTTGGCTTTGTTGTAGATGGGGTCTTCTTAGGCCCAGATTGACCGTAAACATGAAGCGACCTTCCTGCCCCGGCCCCCTGTGTACTGGGATCACAGGTCACACCACAAAGCCTTGACCAGTTGAGTTTTACGGTGTTTATGTGCTCTGTGTCCTTTGTGCCACCCCATGTATGGATTTAATTAATTTGACTGCTAAGTAAAAACAGGAATTTGTAAGTGGTGGAGCCTGACCTGTATCCCTGAGCCCCATGTTCCAGAATAGTTCCCAGTGACCAGGCCTCTGACCCCAAGAACTGCATGCAGTCCGTACGCTCCCACAGTGGGACTCCCTTGCATGCCTGTGAGGTGGTGACAAGGTGGGGGGGGGGATGGAAGGTTGGAGAACGAGGACACTAAGGCTGCACAGAAACTGTTTATCATCTTAACGTTTCCTTGAGACAGGATCTTGCTCTGAAGCCCTAGCTGGCCTCAAACCCATAGCAACCCCCCCTGCTTTGATCTCCTGAGTGCTGGGACTGCGGGTGTGTACCCTGAGACTTGGTTGTTTTCCTTTCTTTAATGCAGATTGGCATTTTTGTTTTCTTTAAACTTTAAATTTTCTAATGTATTGTACACATGCAATATATACAATATAATTTAATGTATGCATGTCTGTATGGGTGTATGCCGGACTTAGGGTTTCCTTGACCACCAGAAGAGCTTGTCAAGTCCTTTGGAGCTGGAATTTCAGGCAGGTGTGAGCTGACATCCCTTTCTGGAAACCAAATTCTTTGGAGGAGAATTTCTTTGTGTTCTTTGGAGGAGCACAGCGGTCTTAGCCACTGAGCCATCTCTCTGGCCCCAGACCTGAATTTCTGTGTCTCCTCCTCTCTCCCAGATCCCCAGGCCTCGTGCACACACTCAGACACCACCTGAGCCTGACTGGTGTTTCTCTAAAGAATGTCTAATATTCCTTGTGGGGAGGCATTCAAGGCAGATTCCTTCAGTTCCTGTCTGAGGAGACCTTTCTGTCGCATTCAGCTTTTTTCCATTTCTCCTTCTTATACAGAGCAGACCTTACAGAGATCTGCTTGCCTCTCTGCCCTGGGTGCTGGGTTATAGGTGTGCACCGCCCCATCTGGCTACCCCTTCACCTGGAGAGTAAGGTTCGCGGGACCAGGTCTCCAGGATGGTGGCTTCTGTGCTCCTTTGTTCCCTTCCTGTCTGTCTGCTGAGATGGATAGCATCCTTACCATTCATTGTCTCTCCCTAAGAACAGCCTCTTTCAGGATTTCTGTACTTTAAAAATGGTATGCCCAGAGGCCGGGGAGAGGCTCAGTGGACAAAGTACCTGCCAGCAGTGTAAGAGTGAGAAGCCAGCCAGGCGTGGTGTGGTGGCACATGCCTTTAGTCCTAGCGCTCAGGAAACAGGTAGGCAGATCTCTGGATTTGAGGTCTACAGAGTGAGTTCCAGGACAGCCAGGGCTACATAGAGAAAGAAACCCTGTCTGAAAATCCGAATCAAAGCAAATAAAAAGGGTGATGTCATGGTCAGAGGTAAAGGACAGGTGGGAATGAGAGCCTGCAGTCCCAGCACTCAGGAGGGGGAGGACAGGGACCCCTGGAGCAAGATGGCTACTTAAGACCACCTAGGTTGAAAGTGAGAGCCTGCTCGATGTCTAAGCTGCTCACTAATCAAGGAAGACACTGATGACGGAGCCTCTGGCCTCCATATGCCTCTTAATTAGGGCTACTCCTGCTGTGATGAAACACCAGGACCAAAAGACTTGAGAAAAGTGTTGGGTTTTGCTTACACTTCCACATCCTGGTTTATCACTAAAGGAAGTCAGGGCAGGAGCCTGGAGGCAGGAGCTGATGCAGAGATCATGAGGGAGGATGCTCCTTGTGATGTGCTGACCTTGTTTACTTAAGAGTTCCCAGGACCACCAGCTCAGGGGTGGCAACCCCTGCAGTGGGCCCTGGTTCCACATCAGTCACTACTAAGAAAATGCCCTCCAGGCACCTTTTCCAATTAGGGTTCCCTCCTCTCCCATGGCTTGTGTCAAGTTGACAAAACCAGTCAGCACAACATCCATGCACACACATACATACACACCACTCTTACACATGTATGGGCCCATGCATATGTTAACACACATAGACACAAACACATAAGACAGCCTAGATGAATCACAGAGCCCCAGGCTAGTGAGAGACCCTGTCTCTAAAAAACAAGGTGGGGGCTGGAGAGATGGTTCAGTGGTTAAGAGCACTGACAGCTCTTCCAGAGGACCCAGGTTCAATTCCCAGCACCCACAGGGCAGTTCACAACTCTCTGTAACTCCTGTTTCAGGGGACCTGACACCTCACGCAGACATATATTCAGTAAAAATACTAGTGTACATGAAATTTTTAAAAATTATTAAAAAAAAAAAATCCCCAGGGTGGATGGAGCTGAAGAGACGGCGGCTCCGTGGTTAAGAGTGCCTGCTGCTCTCGCAGAGGATTCAAAGTCAGTGCAGCACCCACATCAGGTGGCAACAGCTTGTGTCTAGCTCCAGCTCCAGGGGGCTCTGATACCCCGGCCTTCAGAGGCACATTATTATATACCCACCCCAACACACACACACACACACACACACACACACAGAGTATGCTCAAATACTAAAACAAGTATATAGGTGGGCCTTATTTTACTGTTGGATTGTTCAGTTTGAAACTCTCCATTTGTGTCTTTGCTGTTTTTTTGAGATGGCTTCAGTCTTCTGACTCCCCATCTCCCTCCCTCTGGCATTGCAAGTGCACGTCGCCAGGCCTGATTTCTGTGGTGCTAAAGTCTGAACCCGGGGCCTGCAGCAAGCACTTATCAACTGGGCTACAGTCGCTGCCCTGTTTGTTTTTTTGAGGCAAGGTCTTGCTTCTTAGCCAAGGTTGACTTTTGAACTTACTGCATGGCCCAGGGAGGCCTCAGACTTGTAACCACCCTCTGGCCTCAGTCTCTCCAGAGCTGGGGTCACAGTGTTGTACATTCCTTGGTGTTTTCTAGTTCTTTCACAGTAGGTGTATATATCAAACAGTTGGCTTGCTTCTGTGAGGTTTGTGTAACAGCTGCTTTAATGTATTGGTTGGTGCTGCTTCTGACACTGCTGAGGTAAGCCCCTGGGTAGTGTTTACAGGCTCTGAAGACTGTTACTGTGTTTCATTGGTTTTTGTCCGGCTGTGTGTTCTTGCTCCTCCCCACTGCCTGCCTCCCCAAGGTTAGTCTGGCTTTCAGACTATTGTATCTGCTCTTGTTTGGTACTGAGGATGGAAACCAGGGTATCATGTATACCAGGCAGGGGACACTGCCAAGCCATACTTCCACATCTCAGCTCAGCTCTCATACCCATCATGCTCAGGCTGGACCCTCTAGAGGCAACCGTGCTACTTCATTGCGCTGATGTGTAGGTTGGGCCATCTAAGGCACAAAAGAACTGAGACCTTTGGCTCTTCTTGCTTTCTCCTGGGACTCCCTTTTGGCCATCTAAGTAATATAAGTGTAGCCTCTAACACTATACTTCTTTGAATGCTGCTGACACCAGTCCTTTAGGACCACAGCAAAAGGCAAGGCAGAGATAGCTGGTATTGAGTACTTCTGAACTGGGCCTTTCTCCCTCAGAATGCGCCCTTGTGACTTGCTTGCTAAGGAGCTGGGCTGCTTACGAGGAGGATGGTATAACCTCACGCTCCTCACTCGCCCGGGGTCATCGGAGTATGAGACTGTGTATTTTAAGCCTTCTACGTTTATTGAGACTGACTTCTGGCCTATTAGCCTGCTCGCGGAGAGTAGCCCCCACACAGCGAACAGTGGACAGTTTTTGTGTGCTGCATAGACAGCAGGGAGAGCCGATTGGTTTGCGATGACTTCCTGCCTGTCTGACCCATTTAGGGAAGGTGGGGATGCTAACATCTCCCCCTGAAAGGCAGATCTGTTAACAGTCAAGTTGGTTCTTTATTTACCCAGAGGGACAGCTTCTCAGCCATGCTTCTCTCAGTGTGGGAGGCCAGGCAGCTGCCCAGATCTTCACGGCTGTGACAGTGCTGGCTGACCTGGAGCCCTTCCTGTGGCTGCTCTCTTATGCTTTGACACTATCAGTTAATGTTGGTTGAGCTTAATTTCAACAAACTTGGGCTGCTTCTGATCATTGTTTCTTCAGTTTTCCTTTCCTTCTGGGTCTCCTCAGGCAGTGCCTTAGCATCTGCAGAACACAGGCTTGCCTTCCCTCCAGTCTGTAGTGTTTCTCAGATTTGACTATCTCAGTGATCCACTTCCCAGCGCTCTGACTACCAACTCAGATGCAACTATTTCACTATGTACCAGGGTCAGTTTGTTGCTTTAAAACAACTTATTGGGTCTGGCTGGTGAGAAACTGTGTTTGTATCACCAGCCCTGTTAATTCTTTAGACATGATTTCCTTTGTTCTTTGGTCTCTGTCTGGTAAGATCAGTGTCTTGTCCCCAGGGTTTTTCCTCAGAGGTGGACAGGTTACAATGCTACTTCAAACTTCATTTGCTACTTGCATAAGGGCTTATAGGATTGAATCTCCTCCTGGGCACTCCAGCCTTCTCTGCCTATTATGTGTCTATTAAAGCTTTCAGGATACCTGTGGCAGACCATAGTCCACATCCGGCTTGAGTGTCCTTGGGTTGAGGGTGTTTCTGAGCAGTGCTGTGGGGAGAAAAGGGAATTCCTTTGAAGGCCAGGCCAGGTTGAGTCGTGACAAACCAGTGTTAATAGTTGCTTTTCCAGGGAGCTGTCAGGTACAGGGGACTCCTCTCCTGCTGGTTGCATGGTGATTCTCAAGGCGCCAGAGCCAAAGGCGCGTGGAGGAGACTCTCAGACAACAGTGCTCTCACTTGTCAGCTGCTTTCTGTATGAGCAGAGACCATGGATTTCACCGGCCTTGGGAGGTAACTTCTGAAGTCTAGGACAGACAAATCTCACTTCTGCTAAGTATCTGGAGCTTTGTTCTGGGTGTACTTTGATTTTAAATCTTAGCGTTTTCTGTCAAACTAATATTCCTTACCTTTTTTTGGTTTTTCAAGACAGGGTTTCTCTGTGTAGCCCTGGCTTTCCCTAGAACTCACTCTGTAGACCAGGCTGGCCTCGAACTCAGAAATCCGCCTGCCTCTGCCTCCCGAGTGCTGGGATTAAAGGTGTGAGCCACCACTGCCCGGCTATTCCTTACTTTTTCTTCTCTGAATTAATTTCTTCATGTTTTGGGATTTTGGAAAGGAAATTGCACCGACAGTTATTTTAGCCCCTGTATTTTATTTCAGTATTGGTGACTAACATTTCTGGTGTCTTGTGAAAATGAAAAGACCACTTGTGATTTCCACACCCTAAATAACAAGAGGTGCCCAAAACATGATTGTGGCTCAGAAGCCCAGTCATTCCCAGTTCAAGGACCAGAATACCACCAGGCCCAGGGTGCAGAACTCACTCCTGTTCTAAATGTCACACAAATCCAAAACAGTTGTTTTGGCTACGAGTTCTCCATCAGAGATTGTCAGTTGGGAGTTGGCAGAGACCTTGCTGTGTGGAGGGGAAGTGGCATGTCTCATGCTGCAGTCAGACAAGCAATAGCTGGCCAAAAGCCGGCCACCCTCCACCAAATGAGAACTTAAGCAGCCCCAAGGTTGGGAAACCCTGTTGTGTGACAGCTCTGACATAGAGTGAGTATCTCCTGCTGCCTCTTGGGTCTAAAGTTTCAGTCTCCTCTCCACTCTGCCATGTACCTTCCCTGTGCTCAGACAGACATCAGCTTTTTAGGAAAGATGAGAACTACTTTGGTTCTCCAGGGCAAAGCCCTCACCAGGCTCCAAATGCCACCTGGAGGAAATGCCTGGATGGACCTTTGTCCTTAGGCCAGCCTAGGACTCAGTAGATCTAACCCTACCTCAAGAACCATCCAAGTGGGAGAGAAGCTGCCCCCGAGTTTCCCTTGCGAATTGGCACCCATTTATAGGCTGCAGGAGTGTCCCCATCTGTGGGCCACCTCTTCTCTCTTCCTCTTGTGCCCTCTATCCTAGCATGGCACCTAGTCCTGTATGTGTGTGGGCACGGGTGCACGCACACACATGTGCTGTGCTGTTGAAAACATTGTTTCTGTGATGACTAGAGGTCTGAACATGCATCTGCAGCGTCTGTGCTTCAGAGCTTTGATGTGCATGAAGTTCTTTGCTCTCTGATAAAAGGCTGGAGGCCTAAGTACTCCTTATGTGACACTCAGTAGAGCGTCTCAGACAGCAGGCCACTGATCATATATAGGAAGTTTTGGGGACACCAGGAGTACAGTCAGCTCACATGGACTCAACTATCTCGGGCTGATAGGTAGGATGTATCACCTGTAAATACTGTCTTTAAGGCAGGCCCTGCCAGTGATAAACTAGATTTGCGCAGAGTTGCAATGAAGGATTACACAGAGGGCTGAAATCCTTGTGATAGAATTGGTGACTCCATGGATGCTTGGAAATATGGATGATGCTTTAATAAAAGCGTTTGATGGCAAACAGTGGGCTAAGGCCAGGGAGCAGGGTGCCCCAAGCTGCAGAGCTGCTTCTTGACATTGCCAGGCCATGGTCTTCAGCAGAAACAAATGTGGGAACCCTGGTGGTGTTGGAAACCTAAAACACAGCCATCTGGCTAAGGGAGGTGTCTTGGAGGCTGAAGGAGGCTCTCCTCCAGCTCTGTCCCTCTATCTGGAATCAAAAATGAAGTGTGCGGTTGCAGCCCAGTATCTGAGTACTTAGGTATGTGTCAGTTACCGTCCCGCACCCACAAGAGAGAACTGGCTACCTGAAGGGATGGTGCCATGTACAAAGAACATTTTAATTAATTTATTTATTTCTTTACACATAACTGAAAGTGATGTTACAGTACATAGTTATTTACAACTGTGCAGTATGTGTTGCAAAATAAATTATCTAGAAGGCAGCAAAGTACATTGTGGATGTATATAAAACTGTACAGTTTGCGGATACACTCTAGGATTATTGGCTCTGTAGTGTTTCAAGTTACCTTCTCAGAAAGAGAAACAAAATGCCCAAGATTAGAGGGAAATATACAAACCACGTGGATTTGACTCCATTAAAAACACTATCGGAGAGTCCCGGCTGCGTCCCTGTGTCCAGGCAGGCGGCAGCCGGGACCCTTGCCGGCACCAGTGTCCAAGCCTGTCCCAGGGACCATGGCGGGACAGCACTTTCCTGCTTCTCTGACCTGGAGGTCACTGCTTACGCGAGGTGGATGCCTTAGTCTATTTTCCATTAGTTGATCAGAATGGAACGAGAAATTAAAAACACACTCTGCTCTGCGACTCCTCAAGTGCCCTGTCATCAGCTGGAAGAAAACCCAGAGGGCATGGCTGACACAGAGCCACCTTGTCTGCGGCCACGGTCTCCTTGTCCCAAGGCCTGGCAAAGCTTTGCAGTGTCTGGGCCTTGTGCTCCCACAGCAACTGGTAAAAGGAGATGCTTTCTACCTCACTGCATCCGGAGGGGAGACACACGGCCAGGTGCAGTCTCTGGGCTCCTCCCACTTGATGGACGCGGTGCTCCCTCCTCCGCTGCCGGGACTCATCGGCAGCACTGGGCGACCTATGTGGCCCTTGTTTGTGTCCCGTGACCTTCCTCCGAGTGTCATGCTGGCAATAGTACGAAGTCATCGTTGACGTCAACCATGGGCACGTAGAAGGATGGCACCTCATTTACACACAGGGACTTGTGCCCAGCGGGGTCTAGCTCCTGGGCCTTCAGCTGCCACTCCATCCTCTGCACGGCATTGAGGGCTGCAGCCTCATGCTGCTGCCGCATCAGCAGACACGTCTGTGGGACACACAAGGTGAGAGGATGCCTTCAAGCTTCACCACAGGAACCCACCCCGGTTCTTAGCCCAGAACCTGCTTTATCCCCTGATGGGGCTCAGGTCTTCCTGGTATCAGCTGTGTGAGGACAGGGCTAGAGACTTGCATCCAGCAGATGGACCATCAGATTGGAGTAACTGTTCTGTGAGCCTTTGGGGGGTTTAGCTCTGCTTTCAACTGATGTGTGCATGTATGTGTGTGTTTGCACAGTAGTAATGACATTTAAAGTGTACACAGGGATGGAGTGGGACATGTTTTAGGACCCAGTGAATTGTTTGAAACATGGCCCAGAGAGTCCACCCAGCTGAGTTGTTCACGTTATGAGACTGATCCTGAGTTAAGGAAGGGCAGTTATGGGTATCCAGCAGGTTAGACAATCCCAGTGAACACACTGTTCTTATCTGTAAGTTTTGAATGACTAAAGTTGCTGAAATGATAAAATTGCTAGGTTAGGCGTGTGATTTCTGAGATTCAATCCTATAAGCCAACTCAATGAAACTGCCAGCTGTCGGTTTCATACTCTACAGGGAGAGAGCGAGCCAGCCTCCTCCGGCCCAGCCTTGCGGAGTATTCTGAGTGAAGAACCCCATTCACCTTTTGCTTCTAGAAGAAACACTGAGGATCTATCTTTTCACTAAGATTTGGCCATTTTATCTCCTTCCTTTTATGACTGTTTTGTTATCAAATATGGTCAAACTTTAATGTCTTGTCATAGTCTGTGTCTCCTACCTGGCATTATGCATAACCTCACTGGGATGAGGTGTGACTTGAGGTGACACTAGGATGAAGTAAGAGAATGGGAGCAGGAGTTCATGGGAAAACAGAGAACCAGCTCAGCTCTGAGCCCTGCTTGTGTCAAGCCTCAGGCCTAAGCACAAGGCTTCTGATTCTCTCGAGGTCTTCTTAGCACCTCTGAATGGATGAAGCTCTGTGCATGCTAATGTGCATTCACCAGCTAACTCTGACATCTTACTGTCTACAACATGTATTTGATGACAGCAATCAGGAGACTCTAGGTTGACTTCCCTGCATGAGAAGGAAAACTGCCTAAAAGAGACAGGAGCTTCTCTTTCATCTGGGACTGGTGTGCTGGAGTATGCCGCTACCCTATGTCTGGCTTTAGTATCTGCAGGTGTTGATTTGTGTCCTCCTTGATGGTCTATCTTTTTCCCATCCTCTTGTGTAAACACCAGACAATACTTTAAGTCTGGAAGGTAGGTTGTGACCTCTCAGGGAGGCTCAGGTTGGGTCCTGTCAGGAGCTGCTCCATATACCTGGACAAAAGGGAAGACACTACAGACCTAGTGTGGGAACCTCCAAAGCGTCCTTCACCCTGGTGGTGGCACGGCCCCACAGAGCGTCTGAGGAGAGTGAGCACTCACCTTCATGCGGTCGTACTTGTCGTCGACGTCCTGAAGCCAAGAGATGAACTGGCGGGCATTGAAGCGGTCTCGTACAGACTTGTTCTCATCCCCCTGCGGGATCAATAGGGACCGTGAGGCGACCTCATCTTGGCAACACATGCTTCAACCCTCTGTTCTTGCCCTTGCAAATTTCTAGGTCCTGGAGGCCTCTGACCCAGCGAGAGGTGAGGCAGGACTGGGTGGGCGGCCCTTCCTATGCACAGAGTGCAGCCTTCAGTCTACTGGTGTGCTTTAACATGTTCCTTTGTAGAAGCTCAAAGTAATTTTTTCTGCTTTGAAAAGCACAGTTGAGAAGTCTGTGGTGGAAACAGAGGGTCTTGTGTCAACTTGGGTCGTTTTCCTTACTATGTCCCTCCACATGGAATGAGGTTTGATTTTCATCACAGGAAGCCTTGAACCAAGTTTAATGTTGCCTAACAAAGGGGAAAACTTGGAGATGGGATGGATGCATCTAAACAGACGCTGCTCTGACACTGCCGGCTGACATGCCTGCATAGTGGGGGCAAGGCAAGGTAAAACGTTCTGTAGTTGTTGGCCCAGGGCCCTCTGTGGTCAATATCCAATGTGCTCCAGGAGGGATGAGGATGCAGGCAGGAATCTCTTGCCTTTTCCTATTTAAGCAGAACTTTCAAACACTTATCTGCTTCGGTTTGTTGATGTAGAAGAGTATATGTGCTAGCATGCTGGTATACATCTGTATAATCCAGCACTTAGGAGTGGGAGGCAGAATTAAGAGTTCAAGGCAGTCCCAGGCTACATGAGACTGTCTCTAAAAAGAATACCTGTTGTTAACCTGTGCAAAATGGGGAAAGTATGTGTGTCCTTTAATGGACTGAAGAGATTTTAATCCAAGTTTACTCAATTATGCTGTACATGGCAAGGGGCCTATAGAGCTCCCATGGTCTCAACAGCCAGGATGGAACAGGTTACAAGCAGCTACACGCTCACCAGAGACATAGCCCAGGAATAAGTCTAAGTGCTATGAGATTTCTACAGAGGACGGAGAGAGAATGTAAAGAACGAGATGGCCTGTGTGTGACATCCTGGCAGAGTCAGTTAGGGAGATAGTGGGACTGTGCTCAGTAATAGGCTGGGGCAGGAATGCAGTTCAGGCACTGGAACGCTGCTCTGGCGTGTGGCTCCAACTGCCCTACATAAAACCAACTTCCCAACAGAATGAAGCCAAGAGCCTCTGCAGCCTCCCTCACAGGAACACCTGTCTTGTGGCCATAATGTCTTGTTGGTACAATTACTGACCCATCATGGTCACTAACATAGCAGCTCTGGTTACCTGTAGCTCAAGATGGGGCTGCCATCAGCCCTGCAGCCTGGGAGATGGAGATGGGGAGGGTGCTCTCCATCAGCCCTGCAGCCTGGGAGATGGAGATGGGGAGGATGCTCTCCATCAGCCCTGCAGCCTGGGAGATGGAGATGGGGAGGATGCTCTCCGTCCTACTTGCACGCACAGTAGCCTCAGAGACACTGTAAGGCATGAGGGCTTTGTCCATGACATTACTGAGCCCTCTGAAGCAAACTGGGGCTAGGTCCCCACAGCAGCCATGTGCAGAGCTTGGATACATGGGAGCAGATGTGAAAGCTGGCACCCACCACTGGTGGTGTCACTGACCTGGCTTTCCAGAGGCATGTTGTAGACCTCGGAGTCCAAGAGCATCGTGCATGCACTGAATGGCACTGCCTGATTGGCAATGGTCCTGGCTGCCCTGCAATGAACCCGAAGAATCTCTTGCTCACAGGACACAATCAGCTTCTCCTGGAGAAGGAGAGGAACAGGTAAGCTTAAGGTTCCCGTCGGCAGTCGGCAGCCCCCTTGCCTGAGGCCCCACTCACCCTCTCGATGCTGTGCTGCAGACGCAGCTTACCCCGCACGGCCTCTTGTTGCTTGAACAGCTCCTTCAGGGGCTCCGCCAGAGAGGGAGGGGGTGCAATCTGCAAATATAAGGGGAGAGAGGTAAGCTACAATAAACATTAAAAACTGAACATGTACAAGCCTAGAACCCCACACCCAGAAACTTGTGTTAGTCTGACGGTTACCTGGAAGCACCACAGGAGAGCTGCATGTGAACTCTACGAATAAATAATGGCAGGAAAGGCGCAAGGGATCAGGTGTACCCACCTGTGCCAAAGGAGCACTGTGGGACGTGGGGATTCTGAGAGTGAACAGGGTGCATTCAGTTGAGGTGTGCATATAGAATCCAGAACCAAGGCTGGCTGACTTGGGTGCAGGTGGTGTGGGGAGAGCTAGACAACCAATCACATTAAAGCAGTGAGGGGAACCTACCCATCATATCCCTATGGCCCTGTGGTCTCCCAGGGCAAGTAAACACACCAGAGACAATGAGGCAGAGGAGAGGACATGTCTGCGATGCCTAGTGGAAGTCAGGTTCATATGGAGCCCGACTTCCAAGGCAGACACAGAGAGGTGGGTTGAACCATTTTGTTGTCTCTATCACTATGCATCAGAGGAGCGCAGTGGTTGGCAGCAGGTCAGGGTTGGGCAGCACATGTAGTTCCCTGTGAGGCAGGAAAGGGAAGCTCAAAGAGGAGTAACAACGCACACAGACGGGACCTTTCTGTACCACACAGGAAACTCCATCCTTAGAGGTGCTGGGGACAAAACAGGAAAGCCTGGGCAGCAGGCAGTGCTGTGGAGCGAGGTTTGAATATATCTCACAGGCTTTTCACTAAGGCTCAGCAGGAAGGCCTGGAGAGCAGCCTCACTCCGAGGCCCACATGGTAGAACATGGCAGGCAGGGATCATCAGGCCTTAGGGGTAGTCTTGAGAAGGCTCTGAGGCTCATCCCTAACAGCTCAGATAAACTCAGTGCTTGGGCCAGCAAGATGGCTCGGCAGGTAAAGGCACCTGACACCAAACCTGTTGTCTGCAGGCTTCACCTGTCACCTGTCTTAGTAAGCCTGTCCTCCAAGACAAGTTCCTAGAGGGGCAAGGTGACAGGCAGGACAGTGACGTATCCCAGGGAGGAGTACTTAGTCTAGGAGCAGAGTATGCTGCTGTGGCTGCTGAGCTAGTGAAGCCACCCCGAGCCTCGCCTGCTTCACTCAAGGGTGTCGATGCTAAGAGACTAATGGGGAGGCACACAGAGCGTTGACAGAAGTCTTATCCCTCTGTTATTACTTTGGGTTTTTTGGAATGTAATAGGGTATGCAACAAAGCTTGGGTCTGGCCTTGCATGACAGAATTCCAGGTAGGGGAGGTTCTGGGATCAAGCTAGCTGTACTGATATGCTCCAAGGTGAACCAAAATGAACCCCACCCTCCTTTACCCATGTGGGTATTTTCTGCCTAGGCAGAGGTCAGCATGACCGTTCCCTTGGGGCTACCTTAGACAAACCCCTACACTGTAGCATCATGGTGAGTCTCTCCAAGTCAGGAAGGAGCAAACAAGGGAGCTGGCTACAAAAGCCAGCTGTGTAGAAAAGGAAGCTGCTTGCAGTGAGCTGAGAAGGGATTGGTGAAATAGGTCAGCACCATGTGGCTGTGTGAAAGAAAAAGCCAGTTCTGAGGTCCGAGGAGACCGTCAGAGGAAGTCGTTTGTATGGTCAAGCGGGATGTGCTATGTATGAGACGACCCTGTCAGGCGGAACATCAGCCACTGATCAGAATGGCAGTGAGACCCAAGAACCATGTCAGGTCAGGTGGGAACGGGGTGGGGGGTGGGGGGTGGGAAACGGGGTGGGGGTGGGGGAGCCCAGGGTGGGGGTGGGGGGGAGCCGAGGCAGCCTAGGGCCTTTCACTGCGAAAAGGAGGAGAGAAGTACAGGGACCACGGGGCAGGAGGGGGTTGTGTGTAACGAAGGGCTAGCTAGACAGAGGAACTGGCCCTCAAACAGGACAAGAGTACAGCTGCTCCTGACCACACCGCTCTGCTCATTACTGCCCTGCTGCCGGCCTGCTGCCGTGGAGACAGAGCATGGCACTCACCACAGGGATGTGCAGCTTGCTGAGGGGCTTGCCGTCCAGGAGGTAGGACCCCGTGTAGGTGACGTACTCTGCGTAGCACTGGGGAGCTTGCGGCGTGATGCAGCAGAGGATCTTTCGCTTCTCTTCAATCTTCTTCCGGATTTGAAGGTACTCAAAGTAGGGGTTGGACCTGTCGCTGTGGTAGGGCTCAATGGCGTCCAGTTTTATGGCATCCACAATGGCTGCCAGCGTCTGCTGGATAACCTCCCGAGTCTGCTGTGTGGATGTGTTCAGCTGCTGCTGCAGCTGCTGACTAGACCGTTGGAAGCGCCGCTTGCGGGGATGTTGGGCCTGGGCATCCTCCTCCTCAGAGGCACGGCCCTTGGCTCTCGAGGCTGGGGCAGGCATTGGGTCCTTCTCTGCTGCAGGTACGCCCTGCTTGCTCTGGCTTGCCAGCATCTGGGCACGGTTCCTGGTCATACGCTGAGGGACTTCTTCCACCTTGGGGGCCTTCGGGACCTCAGATGTAGGCTTGGGCTCTGGGTCTGTAGCTTCTGGTTGAATGTTGCCTGGGGGTCCCTCGGCCACAGCCACAACACAGGAGGCCTCTACACTGTTGTGTGCCTGTGCCAAGCCATCTGTGGTGGGTCCATCAGGTGCACAGCAGGGAGTGGTAGAAGGATCTTCAGTTTCAGCTTCTTCATCGCCACCTCCTGGAGGCTGCTGTGGAGGGGGACTGGGTGCTGGCACCAAATTGGAGATTGAGGCTTCAGGGGCACTGTCATCTGCCAGGACCTCTGTTTCCACTGTAGCTTCTAGAACTACATCCAGCTTTGGCTCCTCTGAGGGCTCAGGCTCTGTGGAGAGCTGAGGCGATGCTTCCTGAGGAGGTGGGGCTGGTGGTTCCTCAGCTGCTGGGGCAGGGACATCCCCTCCACCGAGAACCCCTGTGAGGCCTGGAGGGCTCTCCGCCTGAGGAACAGGACTGGCCTCTGCAGCTTCTGCCTCAACATCGGAAGCATCTTTGGCCTGGAGAGGAAGCTCTGGCAGTGAGAAGGGCCCCAGGTCGAGGTCATCCTCAGCACTGGTAAAGGCTTCATGCCATGATACTGGTTCCACCTGGCTGAGGGTAGATATGCTATGATTGCTGTCTAGGAAGGTGCTCTCCAGGGGTCCCAGAGCCTCTACCTGAGCCACAGCAGTAACACCCGTAGGTTCAGGGGCTGTGTCCAGGGGTGCATCTGGGTGTGACTTGCAGTTGCTGAAAAATGACTCCAGCCTAGCAGGAGCAGCATAAGGAGCAGACCCTTCTGCAGCAGAGATGGCCACTGGGATTGCTCCTGTGCCACCGTCTTTGACTTCTTCTAGGGCTGGCTCAGGGGCCGGCAAAGGGTAAGGTCCTGGAGAGACAGGGTAGGTGGGTTCTGCAGCACTGTAGGGTCCTGGGGTGGTGGGATGGAGGGATTCTCCAGGGCAGAAATGTTTTGGGGATTCTGCAAACCTCTGTGGAGACTTTAGCATAAGCTCAGAGCCAACAGGCCAGCTGACAGGGTTTTCAGAGGCACTAGCAATGAGGGAGGAAGAAAGGCTCTGCTCAGCAGCCGTGTGTGTCCACTCAACAGGTTCCTCCGTAATGACTGTGTTGAAGGGACCCTCATCCAGAGGCTCCAGATAGTTGGGCTCTGGGGGAAGGATGGCAGCTGTGGCCTGCTGGTCCTCTGTGGCATCCAGAGGTAGGCCTAGATCTGGGGGCAGGGCCCCTTCAATGGCTGGGGTCAACAGTTCACCTCTAGGGGAAGGGGAAGACTTTGGTGGTAGGTTGGAGAAGACGCTCTCTGGGGGTGGTGTGGCACTGACCACAGCTGTTGGTGGACAGTGTAGCGTGTCCCCCTTGGGCGAGGGGATACCATAGTCTGGGGAGTAGTACCCAGGGGACAGGCAGGCAAACTTTTCTGCAGGAACGGGTGGTAGAGGAGCTTTCTCTTCCAGCAAGTGCTGTACTGGGGATTCCAAACTAGAGGGCGCAGGGACACTGTGCTGCCTGAACAGCTTGTCCCCGGCACTGAACTCCTCCTCGGGTGTCCTTCTGATATCCACAGATATTGAGCGATAAAGGTTTGTGGAGATAGGCCTGGTGGGTGTCTGGCCTGCTGCATTTTCTGAAACCACACTGGAAGCCACAGAAAACCTGTCAAAAAAGGGCGGCGAGCAGGCGCTGGTGGACGCGGTGGAGACAGGCATCGAGTGCTGGGAGTCCGTGCAGTCAAACACCAGGTCGGGGTAATCGTCAGCACTGCAGGACGGGGTTCTGGGTGTGTGCATCACCTCTTCATAGCTGGGGCATGACACTACTGAGGTGGGCGTGGGCACCCCAGTGGGTCGGCCCTGCTCAGTGCGGGGTGAAGCAGGGAGAACCTCCTTCAAGGGCTGTCCAGACAGCCAGTCTTTGGACTCTGTACCCGGTCCACAGTGTTGCTTGCTTTCACCAGTGGGCAGCGTGGGAGCTGGCTCCTTGACCTTTTTGTCCAGCCCCAGAGCCTTCTTGGAAGGAAAGTCCAGGGTCTTCTTGCGCCCGTCCTCCGTGGGCTTCTTCTCTTTGAGCTTGGGGTCTCCAGACCTATGCCGCATCTTCTCGATCTGCTTCATGCGTTCCTTGTGTCGCTTGTGCCGCTCCTCAATCTCAAGATCTTTCTGGGACAGCATCCTCTCAAAACTTGTCATCATGAGGTCACCGTCTCCCAGGAGCTTCTCCCGGGGTCTGCTGTCTTTCTTGCAGGAGTCTCTGGATGGCAGAAGTTTGTCATTCCCATTGCTCATCTTTACAGAGTCACCCTTTTCTCGCTCTGTGTTCTCCTTGAACTTCTCCTTCAGCTTGGTCTCACTGAGTTTCAGGCTTTCCTCCCTGGACTTCTCCTTGAAGGAGTTGGGAGGGTTGTCCTTGTCTTTGGCTACAGGCTTTGGCTCGTCCTTGTGATGTCTCAGGAAGCCGTCCACATGCTTGTCCCTGTGTTTCTCCTTTTCCTCCCTCCATTTCTCCCTGTGCTTCTCTCTCTTCCTCTTCTCCTTTAAGATGCTGATGGCACTCGACCCATAAGGCTTTAATTCCTTCTCTATTTTCTTGGCCGGTTCTCTTTCAGAATCATTTCTGTCTTTCTTTTCTGAGGAGAACAATTCAATGGCCTTATCTAGCTCCTCTTCCATGTCAGCTTTTGTGGTGTAAGAAACTCCGTAAGTCTCTGCATCCAGGAAGTCTTTCTCGAACTGGCTGGCGTCCTTCCTGATGCTGCTGATGCTGTCTTTGTAGTCTTCGCTCTTCTCCTTCTTTTCTGCCTTTTCCTTCTTGGCTCTCTCACGCTCATGGCTTTTCTTAGAGGACGAAGAGGAATGCCGGTGCCTCTCCTTCTCCCTCAGTTTCTCTGAGAGGCAGGTACTCTCCCTGGCCTTGTCCTCTGCTGGGGGCTCAGAGAAGGAGACTTCCAGGAGCGTGCTCAGGCTGGGCTCCTGGCCATGGTCAGCAAAGCTGTCCGAGGAGACCTCGCTGACCTTGTCATTGGAGTCCTCCCGGTAGTCATGCAGAGCCTCTTCCTCCAGCTTCTCCAGCAGGCTCTTCTCCACATCAGGGCCTCGGGAAGGTTTCCTCTCCCTCTCCCGGGAGTGCTCCTTCTCTGGCTTCTCCTTGTGTTTACTCTTTGCCTTGTCTTCAACAAAGTGCTTCTTTTCTACCTTTTCAGGGAGCTTCTGTTTGTTTTTCTTTTCTTGGGCAGAGTCAATAGAGGCTCGCTCTTTCCTGTCCTTGTATTTCTCTGCACACTCTTTATCTTTCTTTTCTTTGTGCTTCTCAAAGATCTTGTCCATTTTTTCCTTCTTGTCCTTTCCTCCTTCCGAAGCTCCTCTGTCCTTCTTCTTTTCCTTGGGCTCTTTGTCTCTTGGCTTTTCTATGTGCTGCCTGTCAGAAGAGGACTTCCGGTGTCTGTCTGAGGGGTGTTCTCGTCCATCTTCCTTCTCTGGGAGGCTGTCTACTCGCTGGGTGTCGCTGGCCTCTCCGGCCTTGAAGCTGCTGGCCATGCACTCGTCCTTCTCGTCCTCACTCTCATCTGTGAATATGTCTGCAATGTACCAGCTCTTCTCCTTTCCCTTCCTGTCGTCCTTCCTCTCTGAGAAGTCTTCTGAGATGATGCTAGAGAACACCTTCTCTTTCTTCTCTCTCAGTTGGTCAAAGGATGCTTTTCTGTCTTTGCTGTGTATGTCTTTATGCTTTTCTTTGCCATCTTTCTTCTCTTTAAAGCATTTTTCAAATTCTTTGTCTTTCTGACACTTCTCAAGGATAGACTTCTCGCTTCTCTCTCTCTCACTGGATTTATCTTTGTACTTCTCTGCCCTGCCCTTTTCCTTCCTTTCCTTTTCTAGGGCATCCTTTTTCTCTTTTTCCCGTGCTGTATGGGGCCGTTCCCAGGGCTCCAGGTTCTTGGGGAAGTCACAGTCTGACTTGTCCTTGAAGGTGCTCTCACACCCACACTCCTTTAGGTCCTCCCTGTGCACTTCTTCAGACCGAATCCGCCCATCCCTCCGCTCCCGGGAGCCTTCTAAGGTATCCCTCCTGTCCCGGCCCCCTTCTGCAGACTCTCGCCTTTTCTTGTCTTTCTCAGAGAGATAGCTGGGGATGCTTTTATGCTTTTCTGTTTGGTCTCTCCTTTTCTCAGAATTCTTGTCTAGACAGTCCCTGTCTCTCTTTCGGAAGAAAGAGTCTCTGAAATCTCGCTTCTCCCGGCTTTTGCTGTCGCGCTTCTTTTCCTTATTGTCTTCTTTGACGGTTTCCAAGATAAGTTTGGCCACCGAGTCACTCTTGATGTCTCTATAGTCTGTCACTGAGTCCCAGCTGTCCTCTCCTTTGAAATCAAAAGAGGAATCAGACAGGTCAGAAAACCACCTGTCTTGTTGGTCATCGGAGAGACTGAACTTGGTGTCCTCATGGTCCAGAAACTGACTTTTGTTACAATAGTCATCAAAAGCAGTGTCCTCCCTGTACAGCTTTTCCTTTTTGAGTTTCTCTTTGTCCTCTTTGAAGGCCTTTTCCTTCTCCTTGGAGATCTTGTCCTCTTTCATGTCATTCTTCTTTTCAAGTTTGGAAGGTCGGTCTTTGGACTTTTTCTTCCTTTCCTCTTTGTATAGTCTGAGCTTTTCTTCCTTCGGAGACTTGTCCTTCGTGGCCCTCTCCCTGTCTGCTTTGCTGGCACGGTCTTTGTCTTCCCGGAAGGCTCTGCTCATGTCTTTGTTCACATCCTTGATTCTCTTCAGCACCTTCTCGTCCTTAAAGAGCCACTCCTTGTCCTCTGGCTTCATCTTACCAAGTTTATCTTCTTTCTTAAAATGCTCTCTGTCGTGTTTCAATACCTTCAACTTATTCTCAGTGGAGATGTCATTCTCTAAAAGGATGGCCTTGTCTGACTTTTGCTTGGAGTCCTCATATTCGTAGGTAAAGCTTTTCAGTTTAAGTTCTTGGCTGACAGAACATTGTCCTTTCTCCTTGTTTTTGTGTTTGTGTTTTGTTTTGTGTTTTTTGACTACTTTCCCTTCCTTGTCTAGCTTGGGGACAGCTCCATCTGTACAGGGGTGGAAGGAGCTTCTCTTCTCTGATGGCACGCTCTGCAGGACACCCCTTTTTCGGTGTTCCTGCTTCCTCCTCGTAGGCTTCAGAGATTCCACACTAGAGCCCTCGGAGGAGCAGTCAGACTCACTGGTCAGTCCCGTCCTTGAGGAGTCTGACAGAGAACTCACCTCAGACCAGGCTGGCGAAGAGATGGCTTTCCAATTGTCAGTGCGCCAGTGCTTCGTGTGCTGGTCAGTGTGGCCAGAGCTGTGCTTCTGGGCCACAGCGCTACCATGAGATGAGGTGGAGGAGGCGGACAGTGAGCTCAACAGGGAAGGGTCCTTCAGCACCAGAGGGGACCCCTTGAGGCAGCCTGAGCTCCCCACAGAGTCCCCGTCGTCCTCCTCACTCTCTGAGGACTCACTTTCTGACCCAGAGGAACAGAACTTGTCACTCCTCTTTCCAAACCGAACTTCTTTCCCCTTCGTTTCTTTCTTTCGCTTCTTTTTCAATTTATTTTTTTCTTTTTGCTGCCTAGAACTAGAAGACTCTCGTGCCTTACTACTAGGTAGCATCGTGTGTGCTGATAGCCTCAGTTTCTCTCCAGCCCCTATGGAAACACTCACGTCCTCCTCATCGGATGTGTCTGACAGGATGCGATGGGCTGCCTTCTTTGGTGCAAGCGTGTTGTTTTTTGAGTAGCTCTTCACTTCCATCTTGGGTATTGAAATGAAGCTATTGGCCTTAGCCTCCTTCCTGTAGTCTTTCTTTAGCAGGTGCTTGTCATCCACTGGGGGGACCCTGTCCTGCTCGTCGTCCTCATCAAACTCGTACTCATCCTTGACAGGGGTCACAGTCTTCTGGGGCTCTGGGTTCTTAGCCTTAAGCTTGAGGCCTTTCTCAAACTCAGAGTCTGTGTTATTACCATCGACAGAGCTGGAAGGTGCAAATGACGGGGCATCCTCTTCTTCTGAGCTCTCTGTTGGGAACAGGAAGGGAGATGTCAGGCGGACCAGCACCATTCTCCTACCGTCTGTTAAAGATGCTCTGCACCTGTGGGGGAGCAGGCCTCCCCCTGGCATAGGTGCCCAAGAGGGGAAGCTGGACGGCTCTGCTTCTGAAGAAGCACTTGACTTAGTCACATCTGAGGCCAACCACAGGCAGAAGGAACCCACAAGGCTGGGATCTCAGCAGACAGAGTACAGGCATCTTGGCAGTGAGGTACCCTGGCAGAACTCCTGTATCTGGAAGTTCCTGAAGGCGCCAGGCAGCCACCTGAGGAGGCTTGTAGAGCCTGTGCTGCAATCTGCAGGGGAATACCATATGTAGACACTGCACGTGCTCCCTCACCAGGCAGCACAGAGCCCTGCCCACCCGCTGCGGTCTGCTGGACTGGCTTACCAGTAGAGCTCTCCTCACTGGAAGTGTATGTGCCTTTGCCTAACAGGAGGTTCACCATCGTTGGAGAATTGGCTACTTTCAACGGCGTCTCGCCTTTTCTGTTGCTTTGTTGAGGATTTCCGCCATACCGTAACAACAACTTCACCACCTACAAAACATTAACATTGATATTAACAGAGTGTTTGAGAAATTGTGTTACTACCCTGCCATGCCTGTAGGAGCACACACACCCCCGCCCCGTTTCAAGGGGCTACGTGTAGAGCCATAAGTGTCTAGAAGGGCTCTGTGCCTTTGTGAGGGACTGCACAGGGTGGGTCCCCTTTACAAGCAGGTCATGTCCAGCTCTCTCCTGCTCTTCCCCAATCTTCTCTCGAGCTCTCCTTCCCAAGAGAGAGCTGGGCAGCAGTATAGCTCCCAAAGGTGGGCACATAGGGGACTGGGGGATGGGAAATAGAGAAAACAAAGACCACATTTCTGTAAGCTGGTTTATTTATTTTCATTTACATTAGAAAATAAGATAACTCCTTCCTTGCTTGATTTTACATGCATAAAGGTGGTTACATGGGTGACAGAAACATTCAAGGTGACATTTCAACAGCTCTATTCAGTCATTTATCAGCATATGCCTGAAACAATAACTCACTCTACTCCAGTGCAAACATCCATTTTCAATCTATCCTCAACTCCAGTTCAAGCTTTAACACATACTCTTGTCACTCACAAACTGTTTCCAGTTCAAGGTATCATGACCATGAAGAGTTTTTAGTGCATATGCTTCTCTACTGCTGCTGTAACCCATCACCAGGCCTGCCTTAGAGGGAATCCGGCTCGCTGGTTTGGCTTACATCACGGCGCAGATAAAGCTGGCTGGTTCCTTCAGTGTGTGGGCTGTTGTCAGAATTAGGTTCCTGCAGTGCTGGGACCAAAGACCTATTCCTGCTGTCTGTCGTCAGCGGTCAGTACCTTCTGTGACTTTCTCCTAAGGCCAGCAATACAGGCCCTGTTTCTACCCAGCCTACTATCTTTCTGTCTCCTTTTCTACTTCTTCAATCCAGGAAGAGAGACTTTCAAAAGTTGCCTTTAGGACTATACCATATATTCTCTCCTGAGAGGCCACTGTTCTTTTGCTCAGTGAGAACTCGTGGATGTGTGAAGATTTAGATAGTGGCTCCTCCCTCCTGGTTTATCACAGGCAAACTGCCCACCTTCCATGGTGTTCTGTTACAAGTCTCAGTCATTTCATAAACCTTTTCAGAACATTTTTCTAAAAGGGCTCTTAAAAACCAGCAAGCAAATGAACCATCACGTCATTACCTCAATATTAAATCTAAAAATTTAATGTATGTATGTATGTATGTATGTATGTATGTATGTATATGCAACACTGGGTTCTTGAGACCTGTAGGTTCTGGCAAAACCAGGCAGGAGCGGCTTGTTGCACTATTAACTTGGGCAGATGTCCCCATTCTTACCAAGCTTACTGTTTGGTTTGTAGCTATAACCCCGAGTCTGGGAATGAATCCACTTCTGCAACCCATTCTCTGGCATATCTTAGGGGTTTCCTTCCTGGTGTGGACAAACCGGAAGCCCTTTCCCTAAGAGAGGAAGTCTTGACCTACCCACCACAGTAATCTTAATCTTGACTATGCTGATTCTATCTCCCCGAGACTCTGGATTGACTTTCTGGGTAGGTTCAGTAACCGTTAGAATAGGGCCCAAGACAGCAGAGCTGGCATTGCACAGCCACTATAGTGCTGTTTGCAGTCATCAAAACCCAGGTTATCTGGGTACTGGTCTAGGGCAGAAGCAACAGCCAGGTCTTAAGGCTGGAAAGGGGATTGGGTGGGGTGAGGGGCAACAGGGGACAGCAACGACGACAACACAAAACTCACTTCCCAGTATCCGAAAATGTGAAAACTAGCTAGGACAGAGAAACACGAAGCTGTAGAATAGTCCAGAAGTTAAGGAGAGAGCAGCCACTGGAGGGCTGCAGGGAGATGCCAACCTTGTAGTGCCCGTTGTTGGCAGCATCGTGCAAAGGTGTGTCGTCATCCAGGCCCTTAGTGTTCACCTCTGCACCAGCGGCTAACAGCTGCTTGGCGATGTCATAATAGCCCCGGTTACACGCCTCGTGCAGTGCAGTCCAGCCTGCAGACAGAAACTTGGGGTATTTGTTATGTAATCCCTGAAAGCTTCACCCCTACCTAAACTGTGGTGAAGGACAGAGGGTGTGTGTGCTGCTCTTCCCTAAGGAGTGGCCAGCTGGGCAATTACATTACACCTGAGAAGGCATCTCTTTAAAGCAATTGTGGCGCTTTGCATAATGAACATCTAGCCTGCTAACTTTGCAGATTTAAAACTTGTTGAAATAATTATACACGGGCAGAAAATGTGTGCACAGGTTAACTAACAGTAGGAAAATGAAAACTGTTTTAAAATAATGTGCTATATTAGGCAGAATCAAACAATCATGAACTAGGCAGCAGGGAAGTTCAGCACAAAGTTGAGTTTGACTGAATCCTCGTCACCCTCCTCTCTCTGAGACAGACTTTCGAATATGTGTATGATGTGTTCTGGTCACATCCCCAGCCCCCCAGTGGTCACTGCATGAATGCACGGTTCTCCTGCCCTGCTGCATCCAGGTGGGGAAGTGCTCTAATCACAGAAACCACCCAATTTTAAAAGACTTTGCTAATCACATCTAGGGAGGTGGCTCCACTTATCCCAGGTCCAGCCTCTGTAGGAAGCAGCAAGTGTGCTTAGCCTGCTGCAGAGCGGCCTGCTGGACACTTAGATCACTAGCCCAAGGCCTCCTGACCTTGTGGTACATGGAAGGAAACAGTTAAAGAGTACTCCCCTCCCCCAAAAGAAAAAGATCCTGAAATACTTTTCCAGAGACACTAATGTAGCGGCAAATCATACTGTGTGGCTGTCAGTCAGCACAGAAACAAGCATCTGGGGCCCACCCTCGCTCCTGCTAGGCACAGACCTACCTGCAAAGTCCTTGACGTTCACGTCTGCGCCCTCACTGATGAGTTCCTTGATGCGTCGGGCATCACCTCGGATAGCTGCTCGGTGCAGGCGGGTCTCTCCGCGTTCATTTCTCTTGTTCACCTTATCTTTGGTTTTTGAGGCAGAGTTGGGGGTCCCCTTCTGACACACTGTAGACTGGGAAGGGTGCTTTGGTGTTGTGTCTACTGCAGGCCAAGGAGGAAACAGGCAGGGCATTACAGAAGGCAGCTTTGTTTCATGGGAACCTCAAGACCCAACCATTTTCATTATGGAAAGGGGTCCACACAGGACCACTGCCAAGTATAGCCACTCCCTCCCTGTCCAAGGAACCAACCAGTGAGGTGCCCATGCTCACCCGGACTATTTGCAGACTCCTCAGCAGTCATCTGCATGAGCAGAGCCACCTGCTGACGTTCAGAGAGAGGGTATCCAGCTCGGATCCCAGACAGCCCCATGCCGAACAACAGCCCGGACTTCCGGGCAACAGGCTCCTTCTTGATCCTCTTCCGCTCAGGACCCTGCTTCTCTGTGTGGCAGGTGAGGGAGAAAGGGAGGGGAGACTTCATGCCCAATCCTCAAAGCTGGATTTTTAACTAACGTTACAGAGCCCCTTCATTCCACCCAACTCTTACAGAGCAACAAGGAAGGCCTATTAGGGGAAGTGACTGTGCTGCGAGCACTGGCAGCACCCCACTCTGTGAGCAGTAGCTGTGAGAGACACAGTGTAATACCCTGTTGTCAGCCCATCCGATAAGTCTCTGTCTCCATCAACCACTTGCTCCTACAGGCGCCACACACGAAGGCAGTAGGATGGCTCAACATCACTGGCCTGGCCCACATGGGACAGGTCAGTATTTATTAGTCGTGTCTGCAGTTAAACTCCTTCCCAGCCCTCCTCCAAACAAACAGTGCACATATAAAATGGCAGACACAGTTTAATATATGTAAATAAATCAAGGCCAACTTGTCAGTACTGTACCTTTCTTCTTGCTTCTAGGAACCTCCATTTCATGCCATGGTGCTTCGAGGACCGTACCAGCCTTGCAGTACCACAACATGGACTGAGCTGGAGGCATCTAAAGGCATCAACACAGAGCACTAACAAGAACGATGTAACAGCTCAGCTGTTCCATCTTAACCGCTCCTAACAGGCAGGCCCTGGGTGCCTCTGACCACTGACAAATGGCCTGCCAACCTCTACTGAAGGCTGTGCTGCTGCTCGTTAGAGGTGGGGTATGGAGAAAGCTGTCCCCAGAGTCCATGACCTGGGAACACAAAGGCTCTCTCTCACTTTGAATCCTGCCTCGCTGCACCTGTCTTGTGGGTGGAGATCTGGAGTCAGCCCCTGAGCAGGAATAAGAGGGATTCAAGGTTTCCCAGTCCACAGGGTACAAGCTACATAGCCTGGGGATGGTACCTGTAGGACTTGTCTTCCTTTCCAGGCAAGAAACCCTCTGCAAGAATGAACTGGCTTCTGAAAACAGTGTCTGCCGCCTCTAGAGCAGGTGATAGTTCTAAGAAAGCAGCCACGCGGGAGGACTTCCTCAGCTCTGTCAGCTCTTGTCCCTCTCTTCCAGTTACGCGTCTTCAGACCCCAAACCTCCAATACCTCACTACCAAGTGTTCTGACAAACAGTTAGCTCTTTACAAGTATGTCAAGACTGCTTTCTTAAAAACTAAATTCATGGCTTGGTGACTTACAAGATTTTTAATGTTATAAAGCCTATAGGTGGTGACATGCGCCTGTTTAACAATTCATGGCAAAACTCCCCAAAACACTTTAGGCCACAGCAGCTAGTTTTAAATAAGCCATGATATATAAATTAAAAAAAAATAATGAGAACAGAGTCTCAGAAAACCATGCCACCCTCAGAAAAACTACACACAGTATGACACATTCCTGCACATTTGCTACTTACACTAACAATTCCAAGAGACAGCCAAGCGGTCAGCCCTGCTTCTGTGCAGTACATGTGTAGTACAGTGCAGGTCAGTGTGTCTTCACATCATAAAGCACACTTTATTTTTTTAAAGTTTGGCACTATATTGAGTCTCCAACCCCGCCAACTAAGTTAGAGGTGGCATTTTTGTTTTTGTTTGTTTAAAACAGAGTTTCATAGCCCAGGCTATAACGCCCCATACTGCCTCTGTTCCCCAAAGGGCAAGCATTATATGCACGCATGACATGCCGACATGCTTGGTTTTTGTTTGAGATAGTGTCTTACCATGCAGCCCTGACTAACCTTGAATTCACTATGTAGGCCAGGCTAACTTTGAACTAAAGAAATGGGCCTGCCTCTGCCTCCTGAGATTAAAGGAGCTTGCTACCACAAACTAGTTATTTTAAAGATAACAAAGGAACCTCATAAAAAGGTAGCAGACAGGCAGTCAGAGGCACATGTACTCTAGCAGATCATTCAGAGGCTCAAGGCTGAGACACTACCTTGAGCAGCACACAAGACCCGCTTGCTCATCCTGCAGAACAGCTGCTGCCAGCACTGACTACCAGCTCTGGCTCAACCAGGGAGGACATTACTTCCTCTTAAAGATGCTCAGGGACATGCAACACCACAAAAACACCGCTCTGCTCCCCTCCCACCGAACAGCAACTTCTCACACAGCCAAACAGCTTAAACTTTATCAGACTTGTCTAAATGGGAGTGGGTAGGAACAGTTATGAAATGTGCTTCTCCTCAAGTCTCTTCACTGCAACAACTGGCACGCACAACTGTCCAATTTCACTCCCCAGTCTCAAAGTCTGGCAAACCTGAGTGCTTACCAGACTGAGGTACTATATCAGGCTTCTGGGTAAAAGGACACCAAAGAAGCCCCCAAAGGACACTGAAAGTTCTCTGTCCAAAACCACCTGAGCTACCTGGCATGGGCCTGTACCCCTCAAAGTGCCATCAGATGCTGAAAAGAGGGTGACCCAGCTCCACACCCACTACCACAGTTACATACTGTCTGCTACACCTCTAAGTAGACCACTGAGAGCTCCAAGGTGACACTCAGTTCTATGACACAGTTGAATGAGTGGCAGGTAGGGCCACAACTATGCTGGAGCCCAGAGCAGGGAGAAGAGCTGTCCAACTGGATCCAGTAGTCCCCCTTTAAAACTGCTGTTTAGTCTTTGCTTTGGGTTGAGACAGGAGTGGGATGGAGACAGGGAATGTGCTGGCACTCTGCTTCTCTGCAGGATCTGCCTCTGCACCCACACGTCTCCTGCAGACCTCACTCAGCACCAGGAAGACTCCAGGCCTGCATGGATCACACACTGACCTTCCCCTGGCACTGCTGGGGTGGCTTGCAGGAGAGTGGACACAGCTGCACTGGCAGCCTGTTCTGACTGCATCCATGGAGGAAAGGCAGCAAGGACAGAGTATGCTTTCCCAGGAACAGATTCCTTGATTGAGAGGGCAACAAACCCAGCTCTTGGCTGCTAGGGTGCCAGAGGTCTATGACTACCAGTGCTCTTCAATAATGCCTTTTCTGCTCACCTGATACATCCTCAGTACACACAACAGCAAATGCTCATACCAATTCTTACTCTTCTCTTCCTTATGGCTCATTACATCACCTCTCCTGCGCCCACCTCCTCTCCCTGTAGCTCTAACGAGATCCATTACCCTTTCTCTCTTCTCTCTCCTCTTTCATATTTTCTATTTCAATCATGTCTCACTCAGTTCAGAAGATGTCTTTATCTTCAGCTACAATGAATTCACTGATTGTCTTGTCAGTGTGTGTGCAGGCGTGCATCAGTATGTCAAAGGTCAACCTTGGCTATCTTTTGGGGCCGGGGGAACAGGGCCTCTCACCGGCCTAAGATTTTGCAGAGCGGGCCAGGCTGGCTGGCCAGTGAGCTCCAGCTAGCCACGCGTCTCTACTTTTCCAGCTCTGGGATCGTACACACGCCATCCAGCATCTGTACATAGGCTCTGGGGCTTGAATTCAAGCCCTCAGACTTGTTTAGTAAGTGTTTTCTCAGTGATGTTTTTTTTTTTTTTTTTTTTAAATATACATTGTAGCTGTCTCCAGACACACCAGAAGAAGGTATCAGATCTCATTTCAAATGGTTGTGAGCCACCATGTGGTTGCTGGGAATTGAACTCAGGACCTCTGGAAGAGCAGTCAGTGCTCTTAACTGCTGAGTCATCTCTCCAGCCCTGGCCACTGAATTTTTAATTTTACTGATAATTTTCATTTCTAGATGTTTGATCTCAATTCTTTCTCCTAGTTGTCACTCTGTCGATAGCAGAGTGGTGTTCTAAGGCTATCCCTTGCAGAACCTTTTGGAACAGCTTTGTCCCTCTTGTCTGTAATCCTGACAAAGGAGTTCTGGCATCCAGGAACCTGGGTAATGGCCTTACTTTTGCTCTTCTCGGAGGCCAGAAACCTATGGTCCTGCCTGTGTATATGGAAGTACATATCCAACCCTACTAGAGAAAGAACAGGTTTCAGTCTTCTGAATTTTTTTAAGAATCTACCAGCAAATCCTGGAGTCTTTAAGTAGAGACCACTTCTTTTATAGACAAATGGGTCCTAAAGACTGGCATTCTGCAGTATCTGAGGCCTAACTCTAGAGCCTGTTACCTTACTGAGACAATGCATTTATGTTCACGTCACAGTGTGGGGTTGTTCTTGGCTTTTTCTAATTCTAGGGTTTTGTTTTTTTTTTCAACAGGACCACTTTTTATGAGCACAGAAGTTGTGACTCTTTTGGGCTTTCAGAACCCAGAAGCAAGGATGGTCTTGATTCTGCTCTTGATTCATGGCGATTTATTCATTTATTTATTTATTTTTGTTTTTCGAGACAGGGTTTTTCTGTATAGCCCTGGCTATCCTGGAACTCACTCTGTAGACCAGGCTGGCTTCAAACTCAGAAATCCGCCTGCCTCTGCCTCCCAAATCCTGGGATTAAAGGCGTGTGCCACCACGCCTGGCTTTCATGGTGATATTTTTAAACAATAGTAAATTCCTTGCAGGTTCAATGAAACTCTCCAGGGACAGTTTCCCACCATTCTTACCAGGAACAAGG
This sequence comes from Mus minutoides, assembly GCA_902729485.2. Lineage (NCBI taxonomy): Eukaryota > Metazoa > Chordata > Mammalia > Rodentia > Muridae > Mus > Mus minutoides. The sequence goes on along the minus strand of LR753639.1, from coordinate 117,723 downwards.
TACAGTGAACACTGTAACATATCCTAAAACAACAAAAACAAACCTACCACCCTTCCCAATCAAATATCTGACCAAGTCTTGGAATCTAGAGTAATTTAGCTACAGTATTTTTGGTCACCAAGTCCCAATTCTAGCACAGCAGGTAGAGGGTTCAACAGAGTGTACTTCTCAGCAGCCCAACATGTAGCACATCCTCACTGAGTAATGGTGATTGCAAACTGCACTCCTGACTTACTGGTGGTATCTTTTTCTTTCATTTTTAGGGCAGCCATAATTAATCATGTAAAGAAAGCCTGTGCTGAGATGCATGACCCTCTCAGCTTTGCACAGTGGCCTGACCTCCACAGTGGGATTCTTCTTCTAGTCCTTGTTCCTCTTTCTGAGAAATGGACCTGTAGCATGGCAGTGAGGCCAGACTCAGGTAAACAATGACTTGGCTTCTATGACCTCTGCAGATCGTTTTCCCAATTTCTAACTGAGGGGAACACTGGTTCTCACTGCACACTGCTCTCCAAGGACCAGGAGACACGGGTTTGCTTGTCATTGCATAGTCCAGCAGAACACAGTGATGTGAGCATCTCGATCCAGACAACAGACAGGCAGCACAGGTCCACAAGCTGCCGCTTACTCTCACTACGAAATGTATAAAACACAAGTCTAGACCCACACTGAGGCCTAGGCCCTAGCAGCTGGGAGCAGAAGCCCCTCCTAATATCGAGGGGTTTGCAGTTCACAACTCAGATCCTAACAGATGAGCAGAGTAGTGCAGGCGAAGATTCAGGGCCCTTAGTGGGGAGCACTGTGGGGAGCACAGTGGGGAGCACACTACTCACTTGCCACTCCTCTTCCTGTCTTCCTTAAGGAACTTTGCTGTGCTCTAACTGCAAACCCCTTTCACACTGGCTTGTTTTGATGTCTCACTGCTCTCACAGAGCCTCCTTACTTTGTTCTGGTTTGCCCACCAGACCAACTGCCTCTGAATACACAATTTGAAACTGAAATTACTTTCTTTGCTAGTCCACAGTCTTCTTTGTAAAGAAAGAAAAAAAAATGGACAGGGCAAATGGCTGAGAAATATTTTATTTTGAAGCATTTTATTTGGCTCTGGTTGTTCACAGGCAGTCCCACTGTGGTTATTAGGCTAATCTCAGGATGCCATGGGCAATGGGCAGGTTCTCCCCGCCACGCCCTAGCTTGTGAGTCAGTGACCCAGCACACAGATGCACTCTGTTTTCTCACTTGCCATGGTCTAGCATCTGCCAATATGCAGCTCAGAGCTACACCATCGAGTGAGCAAGGGGACAGAAAAGACTCACTAGAGTGTGTGCACGAGTACGTGCACGCGCACACGCGCGCACACACACACACACACACACACACACACACACACACACACACAGAGCCAATGGCAATCCCTTGGTGTTTCCTCTCCCACAGAAGAGCTGTGGGATCGAGCCCCGAGGAAAGAACGCGTCGGCGGATGTCTAAGACTCATGAGTCTACCCCTCAAAGGCACAGCAATGGAAAAAAGTCTCTCCCTTCTTCCAGGGAAGCACTGGGAACAGTCAGTTTTGACTATTCATATGAAATGGGACAGGTGGATTCTGTGTGAGCACTAGAAAGATGGGTAGGGGTAATTTATAGATTTTTAAATTAGAGGGAAACATAGAGACCAAATTTGAAGCAAATCACATAATTTACATAATGAAGGCTTTTTTTTTTTTTTTTTTTTTAAAGTAGCCCTAGGTGGCTTGCAGGTCATAGATGCTACCTGCTTCCCAAGCTCCGGGATCAAAAGTTGTGATATCACACCAGGCCACGGGGTAATTCTGGTGCTAGAACTCGACATTGAGACCAGACTAAGAAAGAGTGGGAGGAAGAGCCTTTCCTCACCAGGTGATGTATGTGGTCAATCCCAAAGACCTGGTCTGGAAAAGGCCCTGAGGGAGTGGGGACGGTCACAGTCTAAGATGAGGGCACCGGCTCAGACAACCAGGTCTGTTATGTTCCAGTCTCGCCAGTGTCACAGGGGTTCAGGACATGCTCCTGTCCACAGATCCTGGGCATCACGATAGCAGGCGTGTTCCATCTTGAGGTCTAGCTGTGGCACAAGCCTCACCACACTGATAGGCAGCCTTGGGAGGGCAAGCTTTTCACCAGGCTGATTCCCAACAGTCAAAACTGTACTGTTCTTGGCAGGATGCCCTCAGTCCTGACTAAGCAATGGGGAAGCCGCACCTCCAGTGGGCTGGGCCATTGGCAGCAGGGTCTGGGAAACAGGAAAAGTTTGTATAGTTTGGTCCTTTGAGGCCAACCGGCTTCTTGCCACTTGAGGGCACAGTAAAGGATGCTCACTGTTTGCTGCTAGGAACCATGACTGGGGTGAGGTTGGGAGGGTACCCCTTGTGTTACAAGGGTAGACCGCATCTGTCATCAAGGATGAGTGCTAAACTGTGCGTTATCAGCAGAGGGCGCTGGAGGGACAGGAAAGGATAAGCTGTTGGCCTAGGGTGCTGCAAGCATGTCACTGTAAAAACCTTTCAAAGCTAGGAGGTGCCTTAGTATGACTGAGTCACACACCTCCAGGGAGGTCTGACAACCCTATCAAGATGACCAGAGAGATCCTATCTTGGTCACTATTTCATCAAGTTAAAAATATCAGCACTTTTCCAGCTTCCAGAATTCTGAGCCAAAATAAACCTCTTTCTTACACAGGGGGAAATATCAATCCCACAATTCCTTGCTCACCCATTCTGAGTATTCTCCATCCTGAATGAGGTGGTTGGTGCCACTGCAGAAGACCCTGCAGACAAGATGTTTGCCATCCTCTCCATCATACCCCATTTGTAAGCCAGCAGTGCATCTTTGGGTAGGAGATTAACACCTTAGGCATCCAGCTCACCAATGTATAGAAGAGATTGTGTGTGTGTGTGTGTGTGTGTGTGTGTGTGTGTGTGTGTGTGTGTAGAACCCAATGGATGAAGACAAACCAATACTTCCAGTACTTAGGAGATGAATGCAAAAGGATCCAGAGGTGGAAACCAGCCTGAGAAAACTCACGAACCCCATCTCCAAGTATAGAGATGCCTAAGGCTGGACGTCTTAACACCAACAGTAGACAGTTTGCACATAGGCTTTGGGTTCCATTTCCAAAATGAATGAAAGAATAGGATAGGCGTGGATTTAGCCTTCACTGGAGCTAACAGAGCAGACTCACAAATATTATAAAGAAGTCAGCCACTGATAGGATAGTAGACATTGGGCAGGCCACTCACCCATCTCTATGTTTATAGTTCAGTCTTGCCTAAAAACACTACCTGCCAAAGCTGAGCCTGTGCCTGCCTCGGGTCATGTGTGAACATGAACAACAGTTTGATAGCACACCAACAGCGAAGGCTGAAGGACAATCTAGAGATCTAGAGTGTAGTGGTGCAGAGCCTCACAGAGGCCTCCACAGATGGACAGAGACTTCCCTCCACCACCACAAAAGGAGTCAGCATTCTCCTGAGCAAATACAAGGACTTATTAATTCCTACAATATTCTAACACACACACACACACACACACACACACACACACACACACATTCAGGTTTGATGTGGTCTTCTGGTTATGTCCTGATGAGCTCACAGAACTATGTTGTCCCTCCATTCCAGCACTACGGCAGAACCGAGGTGTAGGGAAGCCTGCTATCCACATGTCTACCATAAGTACCCACATACTCTGCTTTTCCTTAGAAGTATCTGTGACAGAGGGTGCGACATCCATGTAAGTCTTTACAAACCTCCCACCCCGAGACATCAGCAGCCTCATCTCAATGTCCTCAGCATCCTGGCCTCAATGTTAGGAGATAACAGACATGAAGCCCAAGGCTTCAACCCAGGCTTCCTCTGCCATTTGTGTTCTACTGCCCAGGGCCTTAAAAGGGGTGGGTGGGGGGAAGAGTGGGATAAGAAATGAGAGAAATGAGGAGAGTGGGGTCCTGTCTGCATCATCAAATTCAGAAGGGTATGCCAGCCAGTAGCAGACACCAGGGTTCTCCTTGAGCAGTCCAAGACAGAATCAGACTGGAAATACACAATGAAAGGTGCTAACCCCAACCCATATATGCTCCTGTTCTGCATTCTTAGACCTATCCATTCTTAGGAAGACTACACCAGCTGCCTCGATTTCAGGTTCTCCCTGGGCTCTGCCACAAATCCATGTGCCCTGGGAGCTGTGGGAAACCATCTTTGCTCTGTATGAACTTCTGCATACCCAGGGCATGGCGTGGGGACGCCCTGGGTAGCCATCACCTAGAGGCCTGCTGTTTCCTGCCCTTACTGGTATTACTCTGGGCTGCACTATACAGAGTGGTGCAATAGCTACAGCAAGCCTCATCCATGGATACAGTGTTAAACCCAGTCTGGTACCTGTGTCCGAGTCTTTCTGCTCTCCATTGGCCCCCACGGTGAAGGGCAGTTTCCGCTTGGTGGCTCGTTCTCTCACCTCCTTCCCTCCATCACTGCGGTCCAGTTTTGGAGTCTTGGTTAGAGAAACTTTATCTTTATCCTACAAAAGAGAGTGATGCTTTCAGTTATTATTTCTGGATTAAATCCTCAAGTCAGTCATGACTTTACTTCATGTACCAAAGAAAGGAAACATTTTACTGGGGCGATTAACAGCCCCTCCTGTTCCAGGACACATGTGCTCCCAAGAACTAAAAGACTTGACAATGACTGCTCATGCTTTAGCTAAAAGGCTCTTAGTAAATACCTGCTGTGCAAATAAAGAAAGCACAGGTTGCTCTCTGCCTCATCATACTACCATGGGGGTGGTACTGTTAATGAGGAACACTTAACTCTCCCTACAAGTCAGAATTAAACTCCACAGCATACCTCGCATAGAGTGCTGGCAGAGTTTAAAGGTGCAAATCCTACTGTCCAAGGGTTAAGGCCCGGAACAACCACAAACCCCTGCCCACCAAGACTGGGTGAGTTGCAGCTTTGTTCTGATTCAGAACCTTGGCCTACTGGCTGCTCCTGGTACTAGATACCATCCTGCTTGTACATTCTATTCCATCCCAGGCCTGAGATATTATGAGGTGGCATGTCTGCAGGTAAGAGAAATGAGGGTCTCTCTCAGGGGGTAATAACCTAAGTTTTTTTTTTTTTTTTAAAGTGAAATGGAAGTTGCATGTGTGTCACTAAAAAAGTTTCACATTTTAAAAACATACATAGAAACTCCCGGCTCCTTGCCTAGGTAACTAAGCACGGTGTTATAGTTTGGCTAAAATAGCGTGCAAAGGTTCCACGCTCTTGCACAGCTGAGTAGTGTGCAGCAACAGGTGGCCACGATGATCCTCTGAGCGTGTGAGCCTCGTCCACTGATGCCTCCTTGCAAACAAAACAAAATGGGGGAGAGGAGCACACCAAATCTAGAACACATCAGAGTTCAACACAGAATTGTGCTTAAGCAGGCTGTGGTGTGTGCCTGCCTTTAATCCCAGTACTTAGGAGGCACAAACAGGCAGATCTCTGAGTTCAAGGCCGGCCTGGACTACAAAACCGAGTTCCTGGGCAGTCCGACAAAGAAACCCTGTCTTGAATGCCACTCTTCCACCCCCAATAGATGTTCTTGAAAGTGAATATAGACACAAAACTTTGTTCTGCAACTGGGAAAGACAGCATGGTTCAAGCACTCTCCACTGTAAAATCATAACTGTAGTGAGACAGTTATGTTAACAGAATGACTACTTCTTAAGTTAGAACACCTTGAACATTAAGTTAAGCCAAGCTTAAATCAACACACGCTATAAAGATGGTCAAGGTGGAAATGCCATGGTATCTAAGGCAGTCCTGGCCCCATTCACCTGTCCATTGGGCTGTGCATACATGGTACACAGAGCAAAGCTTGCCTTAATTCATGATCTACAGAGAACAGAGAGGAAAAATAAAGCTGTAATTCTCATCCACCAGGGACTCTAGTAAGGGCAAACAACTCTACTAGACACCATCAACCCAGACTTATGAACCAAGCAGCTCACCCTCTCCAAGATAAACCACCCTGGCGTCTTCCGTGGAGACTCAATGTGCCACACTCCTATCCCCACATCTTTAAATATTTCAATCAGAGAGCGCATAACTCATCCAGTTGCAAAGCAACCTGAGTTACAACAGGTTCCTGGAGTGTCCATGTAAACTCAAGGATCAGTTCTTACCAAAGACCTGTAAGGATTTCAGTAGCAGTATGTCGAATTTATGTATATACCTAAAAGACAATTTCCTGATGGATGCAGTTTTTTAGGTCTTCCTAATAGCTCAGCAATTTTCACACCCTTTAACAAATCATTTGTTGAGATCTGTCTACCCCTTCCTTTTGAGTGTGTCTCCAAGCCTGACAAAATTATTTTATTTTTAGTTGTGTGTATGCATACAGTCAGGTGTACCTATGCCTTTGTGTGCATGCATGTGTGTGTGTGCGTGCGTGCGTGCACATGTGGCTTTAATATGAAGGTGCCCTGAATTCCCTGGAGATGTTTTTGTTTGAGAAATGGCCTTACTGTAGCACAGCCTGTCATCACATCCAGCTATATATTTTAAAATTTCAATCTGAAAAATCCCTGATTTTTCATTAATTATATTTAGAAGTAAATTTTATTTACATTTGACACCTTGCCCGAACCATTAATTCTTGTAGCTTTTGTGCAATTCTGTAGATATCCTGGAATAAAGTTTATTCTGTCTTTTCCAATCTCTATGGCTTTTATTTTGCTATTGTGCTAGCTAACGCCTGCATAAAACCGCCAGCAGTGGAGACTTTGGGTGTCTTTCTGCTTTGTATCTGACCTTATATAGAATTCAGTCCTCATCATTAAATGATGATGGCACACAGGAATTTCTGTTGAATAAATTGTAATAAATAATTGTTAAATTTGGTCAAAAGTTTTTGCTATGTCAACTAATGTCATAAACTTAGGGTAAAAAATATAAGGAAAAGTTCTGTGACCTTGCATGTGACTATGGCTGGGGGAAATGGCTTAGTTTGTTGTAGAATCATGTGTTCAGATTTCCAGCACCTATATAAAAAGCCAGGAGTAGTAGTATTAATTTATAATCCCTACATATGAGAGGCTTGTTGGCCAGCTGGTCTAGACAAATTGGTGAGTTCCAGGTTCAGTAAGAGACCATGTTTCAAAAAATGAAGCTTAAGATGAGATGTCTCACTGCACACAAGTGTCTGCTGACAAACCCAATGGTACCAGGACCCGTGTGGTAGGAGAGAACTTCTGCCCACAAACTGTCTGTCCTCTGACAGTCACATAATTGAGGAAGAATGTGCATGGGAACCTCCCCCAATCAAAGAGAACATGCTTGAGAAGGAACATGTGTGAGCCCTGTTTTCAGTCAATCAATTCGTCAAAATAAATTGGAAAGCAAGAGACAGACATGTAACAGTTTTTCTGGCCTCCATACACACTTTAATTAATAATTAATTAATAATGATAAACTAATGTAAAAAATGTTACACAATAGTTAGAAGGAAACTAGAGCAACCTCCACGGGAGCCACACTGGCGTTGTGGGACTCAGCCCACCAGGAAGGCCTTACGTAGCTATTTTCTAGGTAGTAGGAATATATTTATATACTTATTAAAATCAATGTAATATACATTATTAAACATTAAATCAAATATTACATTATTAAAATCAGGAAGTTGACTATAGGGAATGAAGGCCAATCGGAGAACCTGTGTCTGAGGATCCTCTACGCTCAAGAGTGCCTTGTTTTATAGTCATGACGTGTGTGGTGGAGAAATGGTAACACCCAAGGAGCTGTGAAGTCAAGAATGCTAATGAGCAGCAAGTGTCAGAGGGGGTGCTGACTTTTGTGAATGGAGGTAGAAGGAGCCGCACACTGGAGAAGCCATCAAGGTTTGGGTGGTTTGCTACTCTTGGCAGCCCCAGCAACGGTTCCTGGAGAGAAACCTTGCCCAGCCATGCTTGACTCTTCTCTCCTGCTCTAGCAAAGGGAAGGAAGGAACAGAAAGCCCAGAAGACAATACTCACAATCTAGACGTCAGCCTCTCTGCCACTGCCGTCATTAACTCCTGTGTGGTTCCCTGAGTTAAGTTGGTACCCAGCTAAGGATGGGGGAGAGTGAATCAGGCTCCATGTCCATCTTTCTAGCATCCTGCTCTTGGGCACAGCCTCCTGTACCTCCTGTCTGTCAGGGGTAGTCTACATTTCATACACAAACCTCAAGAACACTCCCGGAAAGAAAAGAAAAAACCCACAGGACCCAACAGCCTGACCGCAGCTATTGCCCTGTTGGTGGCACTCGTGCAGCTGCCTCTTAAGGTAGGTTTCAATCCCAGGGAACAGCCATCAGATTCAGTTAAAGGGTGAATTTGTGTTTGTCCTGGAGCAACATCGGATGCTCTGGTATTGTAAAGAGCCAATAGGTATTATGGCATACAGGGTACACATAGTTTGCAAATTAGGGGATGTGCTATCCTTGAGGAGCCTAATTAGTCAGAGGCAGGTGCCCACCCTTAGAGCCGCTTCCTGATCACCAGTCTTCATGAGGGAAGTTCGCAGTCTAGAATACCCTCTGAGAACCCCAGAAGAGGCTGCTTTTGCATTTTCTTCTCAGAGAGGTTTCTGCTCAAACAAATTACCATCTATCACAGGAGAATGTGTCTGAACTAGAAGAGAGATCTCACTTCCTACCAAGGGGCCTTGGATAACACAGCAGCCATCTAGCTCTGTGGACAGAGTATGACCATCAGAGTAGGAGATTTGCTGGTCTCTACTGAGGCTATCTCAGTATGCAGTATATGGATGTTCCAGACATTTTTGGCACTTCTCTACATGTCAGCTTGTGTCACATATCTTGCTACACAATATATGTGACAGAAGAGTATGTCACATAGTATATGATTCATTTGGGAGAAAAAAATTTTAAAATGTAGCTTTTGATAACATGTGCCTGTACGTGAGGACGGTTCACAGTGTATAGCCAGAGCCAGTCAGTGTCCTGTCGCTAGCAGGCCCTCCTTCATGAACTTTTACTCAACATTGCCACCTGGGATCCTCTGTAGTCCCTGAGGAATAGACAACTAAGTACTGCATCTTGCTGCTTTCCACAGAGTGACCAGATAAGCTAGGAAAGGTCCACCACTGCCAAGCACTGCTGTCAGCGCCACACAGCCATCCCACAGGGCCTGTCAAGCTCCAGAAAAGGCCAGACTTAAGCCATAAACAAAACCAAATTAAGTCAGGGGTACCTTGCTGGAACACACACACACACACACACACACACACACACACACACACACACACACACACACTCACTCCCCTTAAATCAAATTCATGTACACCGAGACAGTTAGTACATAGCCCAGGTCCTGTAGTCTCAGGAATAACTCAGCTCATTACAACTTATATCTTCTCCAGAGTTAACAACAACCCTAACCAACCTGAAACATGTCCATGTTCCTGGACCTGGAACACCAGGAACGTCAGGAATGAGGGTGTTGCTAGGAGGCTGACATAGCCCAACCTCTAGAGCTTTCATCATGGCTCACTGCAGCCTGCTACTCTCTAGAGACCAGACTGTCCCCTGGATCCTGACTTAAGACTTTCTTGCCCTTTTACCCATTCCTGTCAAGCCATGTGACATACACCTGAAAGGCACCGCTTCTTTCATGACGACTTCTGGGACTCACACTGAAGAACTAATTCTGGGAAGCGCTTGTTCAGCTTCATCAGTGTAGCCAAAGGGCAGGACTGTCCCTCCCATCCCCCAACCCTTCCAGCTCTCTCTGGGAGTTAGAGCTCTCTGGAGAATTCTTTAACAGACAAAAGCAGCAGACAGGATGGAGAGCATCTAAGCTGAAGTCTCAGAAGGCAGTGAGGAAGACTCAGGGAAGGGAGGGGAGGCTTGGGCAGTTAAGTGCAAGGTGCCCCACACTGTCACACAGGTGAGCAGTCATGTTCGGGGGATGCTATCGGCTCTGAGATGAAGAGCAGGCTACAGCAGGATCTACACTAAGATAGGAATGGCTGTGTCTGAGCAAGGCTCCACACAAGGCGGTGGAGTAGGGCGTTTCTCTGACCTGAATGCCCACAGGCTCAGCAGTATGTGATGTTTCTGAAGCCAGCTTAGGAAACGACAGTGCAGCCTTTCCCCTTGTTCCTGCTCTACAACTCTCTGACTTTGTTGCATGAAAACTTCTCCAGCACTCGGGAGGCAGAGGCAGGAGGATTTCTGAGTTCGAGGCCAGCCTGGTCTACAAAGTGAGTTCCAGGACAGCCAGGGCTATACAGAGAAACCCTGTCTCGAAAAACCAAAAAAAAAAAAAAAAAAAAAAAAAAAACCTTCTATGAATATACCTGAAAACCATGCCTTTGCATCTATTCAGTGTAAAACTGTCCCCAAAAGTAAGTTCATGCTACACAGATATTCAAGGGTCCCAGAGACCCCTCTGTCTTTTTAAACAGCAGCTACATAAGTCATGTTCACAAACCACTTTACATTGAACCGAATGAGCAGATCATGCGGCTCTGCAGTGTCTGCATGTACAGCGCTTGCTAATGATTACAGGGGGAGTATTAGCAACATGCAGAAAGAAATCAAAATGAAGGCTCACTGACAGCAAACCAGAGCTGGGACCCTCTCACAGACACAGCCTAAAACAGGCGTCAAGACAATCAGGAGGACTGACCAGAAATGACAGCAAGAAAAACTTGAGGAAAATCACCTTATAAAAACATGAGGTCTGGCCGGGCGTGGTGGCGCACGCCTTTAATCCCAGCACTCGGGAGGCAGAGGCAGGCGGATTTCTGAGTTTGAGGCCAGCCTGGTCTACAAAGTGAGTTCCAGGACAGCCAGGGGTACACAGAGAAACCCTGTCTCGAAAAACCAAACCAAACCAAACCAAACCAAACCAAAACAACAACAACAACAACCACCACCACCAAACATGAAGTCAGGTCTGAGGATGTGTCAGACTTCATCTCACTGGCTCAGAGTGCCTGCCACAGTGAAGAAACCCAGTTCCAGGACAACTCATGGGCTTGGAAATAGTCATGCAAAGATAAACAAGCAAATAAACACATATTTTAAGGCAAAGCCTTACCCTGATCTGTCCAGTTCTAACTTCTTGATTTTGGAATCTTTCCTTTAGGCCAGGAAGTATGTACCCCAGAATCTGATGTCAACAGCACACTGACTAACTACTAACTACGGCACTTTAGAGTTACATTGTATAATCTTTTTTTTTTTTTTTTTTTTTTTTTTTTTTTTTTTTGGTTTTTCGAGACAAGGTTTCTCTGTGTAGCCCTGGCTGTCCTGGAACTCACTCTGTAGACCAGGCTGGCCTCGAACTCAGAAATCCACCTGCCTCTGCCTCCCGAGTGCTGAGATTAAAGGCGTACGCCACCACGCCCGGCTACATTGTATAATCTTATTATTCTTTTACTCTGCTTTGCCACCACCACCCAAATCTATTATTGTTTTGAATTAACATTTGAAAGCAAATGTCTAAGCAGTACTTTACAGTCAGTATAACTATGACACATAGTTAACTGTCTTTCACTGAAAACATGACAATGTATCTTATGGTTCTGAGGACACAGAAGGGTGAGTTCTATATACAAGTCTGCTAGAGGCTTGTCTATGACAACCATAATTAAGTAAGACCTGTTCAGTGAATGAATGGATCCTTGCATACCCAATCACAAGCGAACTAGGCACTCCTGGTAGCGAAGGCCTCCCAGAGCCAGCTGAGGTCAGAGCAGGTCTGGCTCTGTAAGCTGAGCACTGGCTTTAGTTCTTACCCTGCATCTTAATGGCCCAGTAGAGGCAAGGGGAGGTTAGGGCAAGCCAAGGTTACCTTTTTCCCAGTTTGTTTCTCCACCATGTCGTTGATGAGAGAAAAGTCTTCTTGCTGTGGTGTTTTAGAACACCCACCCTTGGGCATCGTTCTCCTCCCCTTACTTGATCTTCATTTATGCTGCTATTGCTTCATCATCAACTGTCTGTTTCAAATGAAAAGATGGAGAAGGTTAAAAAGACATTGTACCCAAAACATAAAACCTGCCCAACTTCATAGGGTATCACACAGACTGACCAACCAAGATATGCAGTTGCTCTGACCTGAGTAGCCAGCCAATAGCCTCACTCTGGGTAGGGGGCTGAGCCAGGGAGGAGAAAGGAATGACCTGTGAGGATCCTCAAAGTCCATTTTGGGGACCAGCCACCAGTGCCTGATACCTGGACATATGACATAGACCCCTCTAAATCACAACAGGATGGGGTCTGAATGGGCCTAGAACTCTGTTCTTCATCTGCATACTGTCATCCTTACAAGCAAGGTCAGGTGAATATCCAGAGCAGTGAATGCCCTGGCCCTTAATTCCAAGAGATCATATCTCTTCCACCAGCTTAGCTTCTAACATTCATTCACCAACTTGAAAATTCTCTTGCTCTTCATACCCCTATGTACAAAGTAGGGTGAGAAATAATCTACTTTAAATAGAACAGCGAGTATCTGGTTAAGTCTATAAAATTCCCTCATGAAACATGAATGGTAGTAGACACAGGCATATGATGACTATGAAGGAGTCCCTAGAGAATGTGCAGCCTGTTTCAGGTCCCACTTCATGTCCATGGACCCAAATTCTTCATTTGGGTTCAAGGTTCTGACCTGTTTCTGAAAATACCTTAAGACACATGCTGCATTAATCGCATACTTTATTATCTAACTAATTTATTAACTTGGCATCCTGAAAGGCTTGCTGGACAGAGACCTAATTTTAGAGACAGCCAAGAGCTTATGCAAGCCAACTACCATCTCATCATGCACAAGCCAACAGATCCCTGCCTTAACTACTCAGGAGAGACAGACACCAAGCAGCCAGAGTCCCTCCTCAGAAGGGTTATTCACACTAGCTGATCCTGATTGTTCTGTCCTGCCTTCCTCCTCTGTTGGTTCTTGCAACCGTCCAAAGTGGAAGAGAATCTCTCTCTCTCTCTCTCTCTCTCTCTCTCTCTCTCTCTCTCTCCCTCCCTCCCTCTCTCTCCTAATTCTGGTTTTGTCTGTTCCATGCTTTGCCCTACCACAGATTTCAGTTATTCTGATGGGGGGGGGGGGGGGGG
>LR753639.1:10788-104481 GCA_902729485.2 Mus minutoides | reverse complement strand
AACACAACAAAATAAAACCCCCTTTTCAGCCAGCCAAGGCACAAGCAGTGTTTTGGACGATCTTCCCTTATATAGTCAAAGCACTTTCTGACTGACAGACACATCTGGGCCTACAGCCTCGTCCTAGCTCTTCCTGTCTTCAATCATGCTTGATCTACCCCTGTAGGAAAAACTGCTTCTAAACCTCAAGGCTCCAGGGACTGGAAAGATGGCTCAGTGGGGCAGAACATGTGCTCTGCAAGTATGAGGACCTGCATGTGAATCTCCAGCACCAGGTAAGAAGTCAGGCTGTGCATGCTGAAGCCCATTATGAGGGAGGGGCTGGAGCTGAGACAGGGAGAGCCCGAGGGATCCCTGGCTACAAAGCCGAGTCAAAGAGTTGAGTGAGAATCCCCGTCTAAAGGCAACCCACAGTGAACAGTGCTAGGGCACCCCTGTCCTGCTTTAGCCTCCACAGGCACAGCTGCACACTCACTCCTGTGCACCCCATACCCACAAACTCTTTTGTACAACCTCATGATCTTATCTTACTTTTCTGTAATAAATGATAAAAACTCCCAAGTAGTTTCTCAGTGTTTAACTGGCCTAAGAGCATTATTTGGAGGAGGCAGGCAGGCAGGCAGGCAGGTACTCTGGTCCTTGCCCAGAATAGCAACATTAAGGATGCTGAGGTAGGAGGAGACTCCCTTCTCTGGGGCCATGAGCCTGGGCTGCAGAGGCTGCACTGTGACTTGTTTTTTGTTGTTGTGATAAACATCTAATCAAAAGCAGCTTGGAGAGGAAAGGAGCTTTGTGGTGAGAATCTGGTTGTTAAAAACCAGGTTATGTTTCATATGTTTGTGTTTTAATCTAGGTGTGGGGTATGGGGCTTCTTCAAATTGTCCACAGCCACTACTGACAGCTGCCTCCTGCTCTGGGCGGGGCGTGATATTGTCTGCATTCTGGGGACTCTGTGGAGGAGGCCATGGCTGTGGCCACTCCTACTACTGCTTTCAGCGGTGCGGTTGTGCTGGTTGGAGATAGCCTGACTGTGTAAACTGGACTTGCCCCAAAGAACCTAATGCCCCTACTAGTCACGAAATAGTCTATGTCCCCTTTCCCCTCTAACCTTTCTCTCCTACTTAGTGTTGAGGGGTTGGAAGGGTGGTAAATAATAGAACCCAATGAAATGGTCTAAAACCAGGCCAACAGCTTATTTCATCTCATACTTTACAGTCTGTCATCACAGGCTGCTAAGCAGTACCTCAAGTGCAGATACCACGAAGGAACACTTCTTCTATGGCTTGCTTAACTTGCTTTCTTATATATAACCCAGGGGTGGCACTGCCCACAGTGGACCAAGCCTTTCCACATTAAGCATTAGTCAAGACAATACCCCCACAGACATGCCCACAAGTCAATCTGATGGGGGCAATTCAATTACTTTTCCCAAGTGACTAGTTTGTGTCCAAGTTGCACAGAAATCCTGTCTCAAACAACAAAAACCCAATTTTACTTTGAAGTAAAAAACGACGGCAGGCCAGGCATCCTTGCCTGAACCCTCCCCCAGCAGGAACAGGTGCCGCCATCCAAGTCACTACAGTGCCTGAGGCCAAGCATGGCACCTCTGTTCTCACAGGCAGCTGTGGTTTCTCCATTCTGGCTGAGGCCAGGCACAGCATCTCTGATCTCACCTGCAGCTATAGTTTCTCCCTTCTGCATTTTTGACTATATAAGTGAGATGTCTTGGTCCAGAGTGGGGGCCTTTAATCCTAGCACTTGGGAAGCAGAGGCAAGCAAGTCTCTGAGTTCAAGGCTAGTCAGATTTACAAAACAAATCCAGGACAGCAGGCAGATCATTTTGAGATTGAGCCAACTTGAGTTAAATAGTGAGACTATTTTTAGTGAAATGTTTTGGTTGTTGGGTATTTAAAAAAAAAAAAAAAAAAAAAAGACAGGGTCTCACTAAATAGACAAGCTAACTTGGAATTCACTATGTAGAACAACTCATGGAGATCTGCCTTCCTCTGCCTCCTAAGTGATGGGATGAAAGATATGTGCCACCAGGCCCAGCACTCACTTTTAGGTGCTAAAGAAGAAACCCGAGCTTAGCCAAGTTAGGCAAGTACTCTACTACAGAGCTAAAGGTTTCAACCAAAAAGGCTCCACAGCAATAGCATCAGAGAAGAGAATAACACCCCATCACTGATCTTGGTTCTGACAAGATACAGCACAGGGCATCCTTTCATTCTGGCCTATGAAAGGCAGATGCCCTCTATCATCAGCCTACTATCACACAGTTACTTCCCCTGAAACAATGACAGAAACCACAAAACTGTAGGCGGCTTTCTGACAGAAAAAGACCCCCTCGCCCCCAACGAGTGGTTTATGAGGAAGTGAACAAAGCACAGCCCATGGAAGTCCTAGCGGGGCTGGGAGCCCATGGGCACAAGAAGGGGAGCCTCTGGCCAAGCCCCACTGTCTTGGAAGCAAGCCCAGACATAATGGGTCTAAATCCAGTACCCAGGACTATCCACCCACATCCACCATCAGCCAAGGATAGATAGGCTGTCAGCCATCCTGAACACCTTATTCATAGGAGCTGCAGCCATACAACAGAGCAGAGCTCTTGAGGGGCACACAAAGCCAGGGCAGAGTGCATAAAACTCAGGACGTCAAACTCCAAAATGATGCTCATGCCTAGGAATCTATGGGATCACAGACACAAGAGAAGAGCCATAAAAAAGCAAGAACCAGAAACAAGTCCAAGTGCACAGTGAAACTCAGAAGCTACAAAATTCATAAATTAACAATTGAGCCTGGCCGAGATGGTGTGCACCTTTAACACCGGCGCTCCAGAGGCAGAAACAGAAGGGTCCCTCCAGTCTACAGAACACGTCTCAGGACAGTTAGGGCTACACATAGAAACTGTCAACAACAAAATTAACAAGTGATAGGAAAACACCTGAGTATTGGAAAGTCACCCTCTAATACAGATAACAGAACATCAACAAATAGGACTGTCTGACTGGGGGACAAAGGAGGAATGAGCCACAGCCGAAACACTGGCAGGAGCCAGCTCCTCTGTATAGGGAGACCCAGTTACACTGGAATTCTCACAGACATCAGAAAGGATAATAAGCTACTTTTACAGAATTGGGGGGCAGGGGGAGTAGAGACTGAAATGTTCAATATGCTACACAACCACCGAGAATTATCAGTGAATAAACATATTTTCATGAATGCAAAAACTACTGTGAGCCCCTGTCTCTATCTTTTTAAGTTTTACTAATATAGGTCCCCAGATTCTAGTAGTCCCAGGATCAGATCCAGCCTGTTTCCTGTGTCTGCATGAGAACTAAGAATGGGTTTTTATACATTAATGCATGAAGGGGAAGGATCAAAAGGTTATTATTTTGCAACACTGGGCTGGAGAGATAGGTAAGTGTTTAAAAGCACTTGTTGTTCTTGCAGGGAAACTAGGTTCAATTCTTAGCACCTATATGGTGGCTCAAAATCATCTATAACTCTTGTTGTAAGGAATCCAAAACCCTTTCTGATTTCTGCAGGTGCTAGGCACAAAAGGTACACACACATGCATGTGGGCAAAACATTCACATGTGTTCGCGCGCGCGCGCACACACACACACACACACACAAATTTAAAAGCCTAAAAATATTTTTTTAAATTGTGATATTTAAAAACTATAATTACGCTTTCAGAGCCATTCCATTTTCCTGAATGCAGCTAACATCTCCGTTTGCTTTCTTGTTACAGGATAAAACTGAGGGTCTCTAGCGTGCACTGAGCAGAGCTATATCACATCTCCATGGCCTCTGTCAGGCTGTCCTCATGGTAACTGCCATCAGGACCACTGTGCAGTCTCTCTGGCCTTTAGGAATCTGTTTTAGCCTCAGCTGCTACAGCAGTTCTTACAGTTTTGACAATAGTCAAAATTTGACCATTTTGCCTTTTCAAGGTCTGTGAGATCGACATCTTTTCTCCGTACTGTTAAGGTGCTCAGTGTGCTGTGTGTCCATGGTAGTGACAGTGTACTGGGAGATGAGGTGTTCACACTCACTTCTGGTCCGCTTCTTTTTCTGTTGCTGTGGTATGTACTATGACTCAAGAGGACTCAGTAAAAGCAATCACCAAATGGAAACAGGACAAACTCAGTGGCTCTCAACCTTCCTGGTGTGACCCTGTAAAACAGTTCTTTATACCGTGATGACGCCCAACCATAAAATTATTTGCACTGCTACTTCATAACTGTAATTTTGTTATTGTTATGAATTGTAAGTACTTTTGGAGATAGAGGTTTGTCAAAGGGGTCGAAACCCAAAAGCTGAAAATCACTCCCAGTGAGGACCATAGCTCTGACTTGCCCATAGCTTCTGCTTAATTGGCTTTCTGATACAGTAAAGGACATTCTGCCTAAAGACAGAACAGGCTACATCAGGGTGGGCAGTAAGAAAATGTCCCACAGACATGCCTACAGGCCAATCTGATTAAATCCCTTAGTCTTAAATACTCGCTGAGAAACAGTGACATGCATGAAGCAGCCCTGTTACACAGCACAGTGAATTAGGCATCAGGAAAAACATCTCATTGTGAGCGGACAGTTGAACTGGATTCTTTTTCATGGAACTCAAGTTTTACTTAAAATTAATAAGAAGTGGACATATAGCAGTCACAGACATTCCTCAGTGACGTGAGGCTTGATTCCTAGGTCCCTGCAGATAGCAGATCCTTGGTACTAGAGTCCCTCTTCAGTGACAGCACACAGTCTGCAGAGCCTTGTCCCACTCTTCCTGCCACATCTGGGTAACTCTGGTACCTAACAACATAGCCATACTGTACAGTTGTTGTTATGTGCTGTACAGTTGTTGCTATGTGCTGTACAGTTGTTGTGTGCTCAGTGTCTAGCCCATTTTATTTTTATACTTTTTTTTTCTACACATGTGAAACCAAAGTCACAAAGAGTCAATAGTATTTTGTCAAAAGTGAGTAATAGGAGACAATTATTTCAATGAAAAGGGATTGTAGTTGTTGCCAATAATAAACTCTAGAAACGTGGTCTACTCTCTGCAAAGTCTGACAATGTCTCCCAACTTAAAGGGACCGTGCTGAGATCAAGGTAGAATCAAAGTGGCTGTTTTTAGCACTGTAGAATAAGAAATCCGCACAACTCGGTGGACTAAAATTTCCAAGATAACTGAGCTCACAATGCTAACACTTCACACATTGGGCAGGAGCAAACTTAAGAGGCTGAGCATAGGCTTCACACCAGTCACTGCCAAGGAAGACATGGAAATCCTGTGAGCCTCGTTCCTGCTCTGTGTGTCTGTAATGAGTCAGGCTTTCTTCGTTCCTCTAGCAAAACAGCTACATCAAAAGCAGGCCCTTCCCCACCCCAGCCAGTCAGCCAGAGACTGCAGATGCAGAAAGCAATGCCACTTTTTCACTATAATTTTATTACTGATATTTTGTAAAGTAATTAATTTATAAATAAAGATCCTTTATTATTCAAGTGTAATACTTTACTATCTTTAAGTAGACTAAATAATTTAATAGATTTTCCCATATAAACTAAGCTCTCTGGGGTCTCCTTGGCTGTGAGAAAGTAGTGAACATCAAGAAGCTTATAATATAACCAAGTCTGGGTATCATCACCACCACCCTAGACCTCCAAAGAACTGTAAAACAGAAAGTGGTTTCACTTAAGAAGAAAACACACATATATAGATTTTTTTAACCTCCAGGGATGGCGGAGCATACCTATAGTCTTAGCCTTTAGACAGTGGAAAGGGAACAGCTGCAATTTGAGGAAACTTTCAAATTACAAAAATGACTATTTCTAAAATTAAAGAAAGAACGAGAAGTTTGGAAAAGTGATTAACCACAGTCTAACACTAGACAGAACTAACTAAAAGAGAAAGAGCCCAGGCCATGCTAGTGCTCACACAGGCCGGAGAAAGACTTTGGGAAGCTGGAGAAAGTCAGCCCTAACCCCCTGTAGCAACAGCAAATTGAATCCCTCTATGCAAATGGAACCTGCCTTCCACCTCACATCAGAGACACAAGCTGTGCAAAACAGGAGAGATAGAAACATCAAGAGTACAACTATATTAAGAGAGAACAATATCAAAAAAAAGTCTTCCCAACTTTAAACATTTTAACTACTATATAAGAAATACCTACTAAATAAAATATGAAAATTCTGACCCAAAAGTCTGTTCTACTGAGATCACTTTGAAAAATGGAAAATACTATTTTCTGTACATGTAACTGACAAAAAAGCTCTTATGTGGAATATATAGAGTCCCTGAAAATCAGAAAATAAGAAGAACACATATAAACACGGCCAACACTAATTCTATAAGAAGAGCATGGCCGGGTGTGGTGGCGCACGCCTTTACAGCCAGGACTATAAAGAGAAACCCTGTCTCGAAAAACCATAAATAAATAAATAAACAAACAAACAAATAAGAGAGAATATAGATGATAGATGGAACTTCTCAATTTCACTAACAAGAAAAAAAAAAAAAAGGGAATCAAGAGACAATGCTCAGTTATCATAGAAGCTCCAAACTGTGCACACCTTTCATCCCAGCGCTTGGGAGGTGGAGGCTGGCAGATCTCTGATTTTGGGACCAGTCTGGTCTACAGAGCAAGTTCTTTTTTTTTTTTTTTTTTTTTTTTTTTTGAGACAGGGTTTCTCTGTATAGCCCTGGCTGTCCTGGAACTCACTTTGTAGACCAGGCTGGCCTCGAACTCAGAAATCCGCCTGCCTCTGCATCCCGAGTGCTGGGATTAAAGGCTTGCGCCACCACGCCTGGCCGACAGAGCAAGTTCTACAACACCAGAGCTACATAATGAAACCCTGCTTTGAAACAAAACAACAAAAGGTTCAAACTGGTGTCATGCTACCACAAAGCTACCAGAGAATGCTAAACAGCAAGAAAACAGGAAATATGAAATTCATCTTGGAATGAAGTTGAGGAAAAACCCACTGAGATGACTTCTGAACTGAGCCCAGTATTTTAGGGAAACTCACTGGGAAATGGCAGCTGAGGCAGTGGTCTGGGACTGGGTTATAATGATTGCTAAAACAAAGGTTATGTGTGTTTGGACTGGGGAAAAAAAAAGGTTTTCACTTTATAGAACAGTGTTTCGCTTAATTAACATGATAAAAGCTAGCTAGCGCCGGGCGTGGTGGCGCACGCCTTTAATCCCAGCACTCGGGAGGCAGAGACAGGCGGATTTCTGAGTTCGAGGCCAGCCTGGTCTACAAAGTGAGTTCCAGGACAGCCAGGGCTATACAGAGAAACCCTGTCTCGAAAAAACCAAAAAAAAAAAAAAAAGCTAGCTAGCTAATCACACTTCACTGAAACATGCATGAAACAACAGGAAGTAAGGAATGCTGGAAGGTGGCACACAACACACTGGACACCAGAGAGTAGAGGACCTTGCAGCCAGTTCTCCCCAATGCCTGTGGCTGGTTACCTGTGTTCATACTGGGAACCACAGTCACATGGAAACAGTATGAGCCCAATTCAAGACTGCATGACATTCAGAGTGAGTCAAACCTATACAAAGCATGCAACAGGCCACTGTGATTGTGGAACAAAACAGGTACCTTTCACCTTTGATAAGACAGAAGGACAAGCCAGGCGTGGTGGCACATGCCTTTAAGCAGCACTCAGGAGGCAGAGGCAGGCAGATTTCTGAGTTCGAGGCCAGCCTGGTCTACAGAGTGAGTTCCAGGACAGCCAAAGCTATACAGAGAAACCCTGTCCCAAAAAACCAAAAAAAAAAAAAAAAAAAAAAAAAAGACAGAAGGACAGCTCTGCTAAGAGCTGGGGAGGACTGGGTAATAAAAAGAAGAGCAGAAAGAATCTGTAAAACTATGTGAAAAGACAGAAATACAGGCATGTGTGTTAAAGGTGTGATGCAACGACTAAAAATAGTAATCTCAGGACTCAGGAAAGCATGGAAAACAGACAGAGGGCAGTGAGTGAGTCAGCAGATACTCTCCACAGCTCAGCACCGGAGCAAGGAGTACCTGGAATTGAGAAGGGGTGGGGGTGGGGGGGCAGGCTGGAAGGAAGCAGTAGATGCTGAAGCCCCACTGTGCTTAAGGCAAAGGACAGACTCTCCTAAGGAGACATCACTTCACAGCCACCTATTAACTCACTGCCTATAAACACATCAACAAGGAAATCAAGGTTGTACTCAGGGGAAACTCAGAACAGAACACTGTTCCTGAGCACTATGGAATTCTGAGGACAGATGCACCATGGGGTAATGTCTCTAATACCAAGGGAAGAAGCAACTTCAGAAAGATGGGTGCAGTCCATAGTCTACTCAGAGATGTGGAGGACTATTTACAGTAACAGGAAATCTAGACATAAAAGGGAGGTTCACCACTGCCCATCTCTGTAATCCATTTGGCTCTAGAGCAAAAGCCATAGAACAGTAAAATCCATATAGAACGCCACCTGACAGAGTCAGTGTTCAGGAAGAGACCCTCAGCAAAAGAGCCCTAAGTAAGAGTAGCCTAGATTCTCTGTGGAATGCTTCCAAGGACAACCACACGAGCTAATGGTTTCTTTCTGCAGCTGGTGAGGCAGCAAAGACATTATCCTCCTCCATCTCCCTATTCTGTCTCCAACGCACTGGCGATAGATAATACTATTTTGAACAGTATACATGAAGAACAATTAAAAAATATTACTATTTATAGACAAATCAACTGCCTATGTAGAAAAAAAAATCCACAAGGAATCCATCAAAAAGTCCAGTTCAGCAGGACAGTAGCATGCAAGACCAAGGCAGAAAATCCTACTGTTTCGCAATGTACCTTAGACTAGCCTCTTTCTGCCTTGGTTTCACAAGTGCTGAGATTTTTAAAAAAAAAAAAAAAAAATGTAGCCAGGCGTGGTGGCGCACGCCTTTAATCCCAGTACTTGGGAGGCACAGGCAGTCGGATTTTTAAGTTCAAGGCCAGCCTGGTCTACAAAGTGAGTTCCAGGACAGCCAGGGCTATACAGAGTAACCCTGTCTCAAAAACAAACAAAACAAAACAAAAATGTTAAAGGGGAAAATCCTTTTCTCCTAGGAAAACTGGAGGTAAGGAAAATTCTTAATTAGATATGACACCCAAAGCAGAACCTAAAGAGAAAAAAAAAAATGCTGGCTTCCATTTTCAACCCACTGTTGTACGGAATACTTGGTATAAGGGTGAAAAGATGAAGTGTGTGCAAGGCAGGCCATGGTCAGAGCCAAAGCCAAAGCCTGAGCCAAAGCCTGAGCCAAAGCCTGGGCCAGGGCCAGGGCCAGGGTCCGAGAGCAGAGCTGTGAGCACAGCGAAAGCAACCCGATGAGGGGAGGAGCACAGATGTGCTGGCTGGGTTAACTTCAACTTAGCCCCAGCCAGAGGGAACTTAAACCGAGAAAATGCCTCTATAAAATCCGGTTGTATACATAGCATTTTCTTAATTAGTGATAGATAGCAGAGGTCCTAGTCCTTTGAGGGAGAGCCCAGACCACACTGGGTTCTCTAAGAAAGCAGGTGGAAGAAGCTATGAGAAGAACACAGCATCCTCCCGGGCTGGCCATCAGCTCTGCTTCCAGGACCCTGCCCTACTTGAGCTCCTGGGAAGAAAGCTCGGTCAACAAAGTGCTTGTCCTCTGAGCACCAAGATTTGGGGTTGATCCTCATGGCATGTGCTCTTAGACAGACAGACAGACAGACAGACAGACAGACAGAAAGACAGACAAGCAAACAGGGATGCATAGTTTTCTGGGGCTTGTTAGCTAGTCAATTTAGTTGACTTGTTCAGTTCAGGTCAATGAGAGACCTTTCTTTAAAAAGGAAGAAAAGGGTGGACTGTGCTGGAGTAACAAATACCCAATGTTTCCCTCAGGCCTCTAGATGCATCTGAACATGCACACACACGGGCATGCGCGTACACGCGTACACACACACACACACACACACACACACAAAACCATGTACCTGTGAGACTAGCAGCATAGGCACAACACTGCACTCAGCTATACTCCTGAGCAAGACCTATGACATAATGTTCACGACCATTAAAGCAGCAGCAGCAGCAGCAGCAGCAGCTATCCCAACCATGCCCTTCCAGGCAGTTCACATCTCCCCTCTCTTCATTCATATACAAAGGAACGAACCAACTCTCACATACTATGAGGATGGGGGGGGGGGGGACAAAACTAAAACAGGTGCATGTATGTATGTATGCGCGCGCGCGCGCGCGCGCGTACGCACATGCTCTCGAGAGCACACAAATTTCTCTTTGCAGGAATGGTAGTGTTCCTGGTTGCATTACAATTATTATTCTGAAACTTCTAAGTATGTCATGTGACATTAACCAAATGAATGCCCTTTAGTGCCCCGGTATGGTAAACTTAGGAATGACAAGGTACAGATGGGAGGACAGCAGGTAGGAACTGCCATCTGCCTCAGCTGGGGTTATCAGTCTCAGAGCTTGATATGTTGTTTAGGAATCCTGGCATGCTAAGGTCTGGACAATTCCAAGGTGGACCCAGGAGCAGAAGCCTTGAAAGCCCCTCCCTACAAAGCCACTTGGCATTTCCCTTGTTTAGTAACAGAAAACAGAGTGGTTCTTAGTATCACTTATAAAAAGATTCTTTTTTCTAATCAAATTTGTTTATAAACTTCGTACTGTGACAAATTACAGGAAAAAATGACAGTGCCATGCTTACTGACCTATGACATACCTAAGGCACCTCCTCCTATACATCAGAGCATCTCTTGTTTAGACTCTGGAAAGGCTAGACAGCTCTCTAGTGGAGAACCAAGTCTCAGATTATGTCATTCTACCCTCCACAGACAGCCCTGGGACAATAATGGTATGTGCTTTTCAGGAGTGACCAACCTTACAGGTTTCCTGATTTCTAATTTTTAATTTTCTTAGATAGCAGCTACTTATTTATGCATATGAGTACTCTATTTGCACGTATGCCTGCATGACAGAAGAGGATATCACATCCCACTGTTGTGAGCTACCAAGTGGTGCTGGGAATTGAACTTAGGACCTCTGGAGCAGCAGCTAGTATTCCTTTTTTATTTTTTTTTAAAGATTTATTTATTTTATGTATGAGTACACTGCCACTGTCTCCAGACACATCAGAAGAGGGCACTGGATCCCATTACAGATGGTTGTGAGCCACCATATGGTTGCTGGGAATTGAACTCAGGACCTCTGGGAGGGCAGTCAGTGCCCTTAATGACTGAGGCATCTCTCCAGTGCAGCAGCTAGTAAGTACTTTGGTTTTTTGAGACAGGGTTTCTCTGTGTAGCTATGGCTGTCCTGGCACTCACTTTGTAGACCTAGTAAGTACTCTTAACCACTGAGCCATCTCTCTAGCCCGACTTCTAATTTTTATAAAGACAGGATCATGGTCTCATGGAGTGACACATAATAAAGAGGTACCCCATAAACCATAAAGTATAATGACTCTGGAGAGGTTGTGGTACAGAAAGCATGGCAGGCAGGCAAACAGAAGAATCATGGCTGAGGTGCGTGTCTCTGGGTTCTGGTCTGAGCACAGTGCTCCCAGAGGCGATGACCTAACATGGGAGGCCACAGCCACTAGTGGCCACCTGGCTTTGCTCTTGCTGCTTTGCTGGTAGATTCTGTGATATATAACAGAGACAAGTGCTGCTTCCCTGTTTGCTGATAAACAAAGTAACTGCTGAAGAAAACTCCAGTTTCTTCCTATTCTCATCTTCTGTGGCAGAACTCTAGTACTGTTTTGTTTACACAACAGGTTCTAAAAGTCTGAATATAATGTTGTCTAGAACAGAAGCCCTGGCCCTTTCCCACACAACACTACTAGAGGTTATCTGGGGCCTGTTTCACAAAGATAAAGGACCATCCACCATGGTGGAGTTGTCCAAACTCTTTAGTTGTTGCTGGGCTTTATTTTTAGCATATTAACCACCCATTAATTAGAGCAGCCTTAAGTTTCCAGGAATATTGAATATAAAAGAGAGTTGTCACATACCTTTACCTCAAACGTGCACAGCCTCTACATGGTCCAGCTGTCACTGCTAATGCCAGTGTTCATTATTTACACCAGGTTCACATGAGTGCTAAACGTTCTGTAGTTTTGAAATGCAGTCACTTATATCCACTATCACAGCACACCACATATCCCAGGTTCACTGCTCTAAACATCCTCTGTGGTCTGGCCATCTGCTCTGCCTCCTCCTGGCCTGGCAGCCATGGACCAGTTTTGCTTTTCTCAGGATTCACAGAACTAGAACCCTATATCACGTTGCCTTTTCAAGACAGCTTTCTTTCTTTCTTTAAAAAAAAGGAGGGAGGGAGGGAGGGAGGGAGGGAGGGAGGGAGGGAGGGATTTCTTTTCTTTGTAAATTTCTTGTGTTTATGCTGGAGGTGGACACACATGCCACTCCACACACATAGGGGTCAGAAGTCAGTTCTTTCCTTCTACTATGGGTACTGGAGATCCAACGTAGGTCATCAGTTTCCATCACAAGTGCACTTAACTGCAGAGTCATGGCATGAGGACCCCCAAGATGGGTTTCTTTAGCTTTGTAATGCACAGGTATGGTTCCTCTGTGATTAAATTGGTTTGTTTTTAGCAATGAAATAATATTCTATTGTCTGGCTACAGCACTGTTTATCCATTCACCCGCTGAATCTTGGCTGCTTCCAATTTTGGCAATTATGAAGAAAGAAGGTTTCTCAAAAGTCAATTATCACAACAGAAAATACTAGAAGGCATATATCTATCATCACATGAAGAATGTCATTCTGTTAACTTGCCTATGTGAACTTCTGCCTGTGTTTTCAAAAACAATGGCTGGTTTGCTGTCAGAAATGTTTAGTTCAGCCAGGCGTGGTGGCGCACGTCTTTAATCCCAGCATTTGGGAGGCAGAGGCAGGTGGATTTCTGAGTTCAAGGCCAGCCTGGTCTACAAAGTAAGTTCCAGGACAGCCAGGGCTATACAGAGAAATCCTGTCTCGAAAAACAAAAAACAAAAAACAAAAAAAAAAGAAATGTTTAGTTCTCTCTAGGATCAGAACCACATCCCTACTGTGTGTGATGCTCATCAGTGAGCCTTCCAGCAGCCTCTCAGGCAGGACTAAGACAGGGGCTGACCCTAGTGTGTGGGTTACTGATGTGGGACTAAGACAGGGGCTGACCCTAGTGTGTGGGTTACTGATGCGGGACTAAGACAGGAGCTGACCCTAATGATTGGGTTACTGATGCTGCTGGAAAGCTGGCCTCAACTTCATTCAGGTTCCAAGACAGAAGGGGAAGTTTAAAATGTCTGTCCTGAGGTAACGTTTACTTCCTATTCCACACAGAAACCTTGTTTCTATGCTGATCCGGTCTTCCCAGTCACTTCCAGCATGGTCAAAAACTGAATCACCACGGCAACGGCTCAGCAACAGCATACAAGGACACAGTACAACACATTAGATTCTAAAGAAGACAGTGGGCTCTGTGGGCTGCGCACATACCAGAATGCTGGAGTGACCTCAGGCAGACAGGGCTGGCCAAGAGTTCTGCATCTTCAAGGAGTGTTCTCACACTTTAGCAGTTTGGTTTTGGAAAGAAGTTAACAACACTAGGCTAGGAGTGAATACAGACCCAAAAATGTGACTTTTACAAATACAGTCTTATTTGAATTTCTGTATTTTCACTAAACATATCAGTTCATATAATCTGATTTGATTACAGAAAATAAGTTCTATGGTTTCAAATGCATTAACCATATCTTACTTGTACAACATTTTATGCTTACATTTTTCCCCCAGATGATGTGGATAGAACTACTTCATAGAGAAAAATGAGACTCCCAGAGGAAAACTGGAATACCCACATCCAGCAGCCAGCACCAGGACTGGAGGCCTCGGCCCGCACAGTAGCCACACAGTCCATTTCTGCCTACTGGAAGCTCCTTCACACTCCACAGACCAAAGCCGTACTAAGAACCAAAACAACTCGGGGGCAAAGAAACCCCAAAGTCCTAAAGTCCAAGGTGCCGAAACCACATATTTATAAGTATAAAAACATCAATTTTTACAACTATTTCAGAAATCTAGAGGGTCCCTGAAGGAATTATATCTTGTGGTTTCCACAAAAGAACTGTGACAGCTATTCTTGGTTGTCAGCCTGACTACTTCTGGAATTAACGAAAACTGAACGTGAAGGATTTTCCCCACCTAATTAAATCATTTGATGTGGGAAGACCCACTTCTAATCCAGATCTTTGAGGTGGGAAGACCCACTTTTAATCTGGGCCACACCTTCTGCTGGCGACCAGTATAAAAGACACAAAGGCAGAAGCTTGCTTTCTGTGCCTGCTTGCTCTTGTTCTCACTAGCCAGTCCATTCCTCCGTGGACATCACAGCTTCGTGGGTGTTACTTCTTCAGGATTCTGGCCTATACTGAACACTTGCTGAGACACTCAAGAGTTCTCGCATGCTCCCCACTACCACCAGAAAAGGACATGAAACGGATGTCCCGCTTTATCCTATTCTGCTAAACAGGATCTCTCATTGAACCTGGGGCTGGGCTAGAGGCCAGCAAGTCCCAGCCATCCTCCTCTGTCCCTATACCGCTGCAGTTACAGTAAGTCTCAGCTTTCTGCATGGTTTTTAGAGCCAATCAAATCATCATGATTGTATAGCAAGTCCTTTTTTGCTTTTTTTTTTTTTGGTTTTTTGAGACAGGGTTTCTCTGTGTAGCCCTGGCTGTCCTGGAACTCAGAACTCCGCCTGCCTCTGCCTCCCGAGTGCTGGGATTAAAAGCGTGTGCCACCAAGCCCGGCCAGCAAGTGCTCTACTGAGCTCTCCAATCCCTCTAATGTACAACCCGTGAGCTGAGGCTCAGTGCACACGCTCATCTACTATTGTTTCTTCCCCCCTAAACCAGTTTTCCTACTTTGACTCTCGTCATTCAAAGGCTACATGTTATACAGACTTAACTGTGGGTGCTCTGTAATAACGTGGTGAGATGTGTAATGTCTGAAAATTACCCATTCTCTTGTTAACTAACAACTGTTTCTTCACAACTTTTGTTACTACAAATGAATGGTATGTTTGTGCACGTCTGGTGCGTGTGTTGTGTGTGTGTGTGTACACAGATACGTGTGGAGATCAGAATCCAACTTCCAGTGTATTCCTTTACTGTTCTCGACCTTACTTTTGAGACATCTGTCACTGAACCTGGAACTTACTCAGCCACACTGCCAGTCAGGGAGGCTGTTTTGACCAACCACCATGCCTGGTTTTCAGACCAGAACAAATGTCTTTTGCTATAAATTTACCAAAAAATAGGAAGCTTGTAATCCCCCGCACTCAAGAGGCTAAGATAAGAGCATCACAGCTGTTCTGGAAACAGCCTGGGCTACAGAGTTCCAAGGCAGCCTCAGAAACACCTCAAGCAAAGCCTCCAAATAGGAGGTGTGAGGCTAATCAACAGGAAAGGGAACTCTGCAAACAGTCAGTAAGAGCAATGTGACCAAGAACACAATAGTGAACAACTTTAAATAAGAGTTATGGGCGTGGTGGCGCACGCCTTTAATTCCAGCAGAGGCAGGTGGGTTTCTGAGTTCAAGGCCAGCCTGGTCTACAAAGTGAGTTCCAAGACAGCCAGGAGAAACCCTGTCTCGAAAAACAAAACAAAACAAAACAAAAAGTTACAAATTCAAGTGAAGCTCTCTCCATGGTAAAAATAACTAAAATGAGGGGTAAATCAGAGTCCAAAGTTCTGAAAACCACCCAAATTATATAGAATACTGAAAGCTGGATGTGGCAGCACATGACTTTAATCCCAACACTAAGGAGGGAGAGAGACAGGTGGGTGTCTGAGTTCGAGGCCAGCTTTGGTCTGTATAGTGAGTTTAAGGATGGCCAGGGCTACATAGAGACAGGGGCACAGGGAGGGAGAAGATACCCACAGATGCAAGCCTTTCAGGGTGGACCCAGAGCGTTTACCCTTCTCAGGGAGTTTACAGCCACAAAGTGTTAAAAAATCATTTTGTATATAGTCAAGTGGGGGTTGCTAGATGACAGCCAAATGACGCATGGAAAAAACAATTTACTTTTCAAATCCAATTTCATATAGATTATAATTTTATTACTGTATATACAGATGAAGATGGTTATAATACAGAAATGACACCAAATTCCTTTAATACATATAATGAAGGAGTTATAACCCATAGTCAAACAACTTGAAGAAAATGTTGTTTATATAAAATATTACTCCTAAAATTTGAGGTTTCCATGGTAAAGGGCTCAAATCCAGTTTTCCACCGATGGCTGGACGGTACCAACTAACAAATGGCACTGCTTCTGCTCCAAGTGTGGGAAGAAGAGGAGCGGAAACAGTCTCAAGGTTCTACTTCTCATCGCACTACACACTCAGCACGGCATCTTGACTAGGTGAGGTAAGCAGGCAATCACACCACAAGAAAGCAGAGGCCTTAAGAAACATAGCAAATGACAGATCCTCCCAGGTCAGAGGGATGTGTGTCCTCCTGTGAACAGATGCTACAAGCAGCACCCAGGCCTTCCAGAAGGACTGTGTGGGCTGCCAGGCTTGTCGTTATAGCAACAGTTCTAAGCATATGTGCAGTGACACCAGCTGATTTCTGAAAGCTGCAAATAGAAGATAATGGCATTAAAATAAAAAAGATTTCCAGAGTAAAGTAAAGATCACCACCCATCCCCTCCTCTCTCCAGCCTACACTTTTTCTCTAGACATCATTGTTCAGCAGAGCAGTAGCATGAAGACAAATGCAGTCTGCAGCCCCACATATGCCAAGTCATGTGCATAAGGGCAGGCCTACAAATAACAACACAGTGCATCCATAACCCTATGCTGGCATGTTACATGCAAGAAATGGCAAACCTGACAAGAGTCATCCCCCTGGAGGGCTTCCGGGGCCCAGTCTCAACAGTTTGCTCTTCCCTGGCCTCCCGCATACAGTTCCTTCCTTCAGAGCCTTTCAAGCTCTCAGCAGCTGGGTCAAGACAGCTGCTAACAGCTAAGTCTACACAACGAGCAACAACTGGAAAGAAAAGGCAGGGAGTTGCCCAAGCAAAGGGTCCAGCAGAAAATGATTAGGTTTCTGGGAAAGCAGAGCAACCAATCACGGTTTGGAATTTAAAATCTATTTCTATCATTTCTTCTGCTTTGTGGGAAGGGGTTGTAAAAATGTGAAGCCCCCTGGAAATAGGGAAGCACGCAAAAGGGTGCAGAAATGACTGCATGCAGACAGGAGCTATCCCTGTGACCACTTCCTCATGGTAATACTTATCTATCTTACTATCTTTCTCTTCTTTCACTCCCACAATGCTGAGAAAATACTTTTATTATACGTCTACCACATGTTTGAGGCTTCACCCAGAAACTAAGCCGATAAACCCTCAGGCATAAGCTGACACTAAGAACACTTGATAGCCTCTACACCTTTATTTGGCAGACAGGGAGTGGGCCCCCATGTGTACTGGTGGTGAGAAGACAACTCCAGACCATCAGCCATCTACTTTCATCGTGTGGGTTTTTTAGATGTGAGGTTGATGTGGCAAAGGCTCTTAGCTGAGCCTTCTCACTCACCCTGAACTGATATTCTTAAGACAAAATTAATCGTAGTATTTCATGTTTTAAAGTACATTTATTGGTCTGAACAGATGCATTATTCATTATAACCAAAATTAATACTATTCCATGAAACATACAATTTCATGTTAACGGACTGAGAAAAGACAGAATTTGCTGGTTAGTTTTGTTAGCTAACACAGCAAGAGTCAAGAAGAACTGTCTAGATTAAATTTTGGCCGGTGAGCATACTGGTATTTAAAAGCAACAATAAAATGTGTCTGCTGTGTACTTGCACATGTGTATGGATACCCAAGGAAGCCAAAAGAAGGTGTTGACTGTCCTGGAGCTGTAGTTACAGGCAGCTGTGAGCTGTCAGGTGTGGGTGCTGGGAACTGCAAGAGGAGCGAGCGCTCTGTAATCTGAGCAACATACTTCCTGAGGAACAGCTGAGCCAACAGCAGATATGCAGCAGACCCAGGCAGTACAGCCAGCTCTCTGATGGACTGTAATAAGGTACTAAATAAATTTTTGCCCTCCAAGTTGTTTTAATCAGGGTACTTTATCACAACAAAAGAAACAAAAGTAAAACAAGAAAGACCACCATTTTATTTACTCATTGTGATGGCTTTTACTGGTTGTCACCTTGACTACATCTGGAATGAACTACAATCTAAAAATGGAGGGCACACCTGTAATCCAGATCTTGAGGCTGGAAGACACAGGCTTCTGACCTGGATATTGACATGGGATGACACATACTCCTGATCCAGATCTTGAGGTGTAGTGTCCATGAAAATTTAGGCCTGGGCAAGGTAGTACATACCATTAATCCCAGGAGATTTAATCCCTTGAATCTCCTGAATTCAAGGTTAGCCCCTGACAGAACATGATGGTACACAGCTTTAATCTGGGCCTATACCTTCTGCTGGAAGCCTCCATAGGGACAATGGATGAAAGTAGGCCTATTTGCCTGCTTGCTAATACTTAGCACTGCTGGAACCTACCAGATTCTTGGACTTCCCATCCACAGCTGCGCATTGTTGGGTTAGTTGGACTGCAGACTGTAACTCATTCTAATAATTTCCTTTAATATATAGACATTGCATAAATTCTGTGGCTCTAGAGAACCCTGACTAACTAACACACACACGCACAGTGTCTTTCTGCAGTGAGTCATCCCCAAATGGGAAGTGAGAGAAGAGGAAAAAACAAACTGGGCTCCTTCCTACCAAGTGCCTCAAAGGTTTACAATCTATGTGCAAATGAGATCTATGAGCCCCTAAAGTAATAGACACTGTTTAAAAGAGCCAGCTATGTATACTGCACTTCTGGCAAATTGTTTCAGAGGGGGAAAATAATCTCAAATTTGGGTTTTTAGTAATATATTCCACAGATTGTGTGCATATATAGGCCCAAGAGTACAAGAGAATAAAACAGAAAATACGGAACAGCAGCAATTTCTGATCAGTGAGTGCCAGAGAAGCATCCCTAACCACAAATTCCCATCACAGACAAAGGTCAAAGTGCATTCTGAAGAATCCACAGTTTCTAGTTATAGAAACCTGCGGTGAAATGTCTCCATAGTCTTCTCTGCATTTGTTCTGGCTTGCACTACTCTTTGCTAACAATATAGGATTCCCTTCCTTTCAGCTAAATGTGGTAAACTAACAAAAGGGAGGCAATACAGGCACTCTGGAAACTACAGGCTGGTGTACTGTTGTACTGCGTGGAGGACCTCCAAATCTGCAACATACAGCCCAAGGAGAGCCTGTAAACATAAATTTTAGCTCCACTAGCCCTTCACAGGGAGCATAGACACGCTACCATTCAATGGCCAAAATATTGAACAAGAAAATTAATACGTCTGTCTTTTCATCTACAAACTTCGGGTGGGGAAAACATTGGGGAGAGGGAGGATATGAGATCACTGTGTTCCAAACCTTTAGGAAGGTTATAAGTCTATGCTCTGTGGAAAGCAAGCAGAATACTGTAAGTGCACAGCATACACTGGCAACTATAATTAATGACAGCTTCCCAACCCTTTAGGTCAATGACTGAGGTTTAATGATCCATTTCAAATTACATTTACATGGTGCTTTATTTTGTATGTTATTTTATTCAGAGCCTTTAAGTAGCCTCATCTGAACAGATGGCATTATTTCCTCATTACAAATGAAAGACCTGGAGCTGAGACAATGCACACACCATCACCCACTGGAGGCCACTGCTGTCAGCAAACACCTTGCTGACTCCCATGTGTCTGTCTAAACCGAAAAGGGACAAAAAGTTCTTCAGGTAAGTCTGAAGAGATTACTGAACCATCGTCTGCAGTCCACACTTAAATCTGCCTCAGTGCTTTAACAACATCACTGAACAATGGAGGCAAATCCCAACAACTCGAGTATACAACTTTCAAATTTGTAGGCAGGAAAATAATTTTTAAAAAGAAATAAAAGAACTGTGTGGCAGTGGCGCAAGCCTTTAATCCCAGCCTTCAGGAGGCAGAGGCAGTGGGATCTTTATGAGTTTGAGGTCAGCCTGGTCTACAGAGTGAGTTCCAGGACAGCCAGGGCTACACAGAGAAACCCTGTCTCAGGCAGGGGCAGGAGGGGGGAAATAAAAGAGAAGAAAAAGACCTCGATTAGTTTCAGGTGAATCTTGGCTACATACATACTCTCCAAATGAACATGAACGTAAGAGTAAACAAACACAGAGACTGCAGAGACACATTTTTGTCTGAGTGTACACCTGGCTCCTGTCCTAATTCAGTGCTGGGATATGAAGCCTTCAGATCAAAAGGGCCAAAGTCTCACCAAAAGATGAGTGTGAGCGATCCTTCTAGCCCTCCAGCATGGACAAACAGGTGGAAACAGCTCTACTGGCAAAAATCACTGACTTGGACTTCCTAATTTCCAGAAACATGAGAAAAATGCCTGCTTCTAAATTCTCTAGTGCCTGGTAGCACTGCAAAAAAAAAAAAAAAAAAAAAAAAAAAGCCGGGCGTGGTGGCGCACGCCTTTAATCCCAGCACTCAGGAGGCAGAGGCAGGCGGATTTCTGAGTTCGAGGCCAGCCTGGTCTACAAAAGTGAGTTCCAGGACAGCCAGAGCTAAAGAGAAACCCTGTCTCAAAAAACCAAAAAAGCTAAACAGACGAAGAAATCCACTTTTAAGTACTGACAATGTAAACGGTCAATAGGCTGAGTGAGCGTGGAGTGCTGCCTAGAGGTGGATGAGGACAGACAATTCCAGCAAGCACTGTGCTGGGTGTGGGGAAGCAGGGTGGACACGGGAACTCATGCTGAGCAAGTTCCAAAACAAAATACCTCAAAGGATAAAAAGGAACCCATAGAATGCCACATAAAATTCCTTTCATGGGAAATAAAACATTTCTATGCATTTATGCACATAATGAGAATCAAAGAGCCTCAGCCGTGGGACAGACATGACAGTATTTCCAGAAAATGATGGAGTGAGATGAGACAACCTCTACCACAAACTTCTAAACAGTTCGTGAAACAGCACAAGCAGCCCATTGGCATGTATGAAATAATCTGACCAGTAATGACAGGCTTCAAGACATGGGAAACAGATTATCACTAATACCTGACCACATACTAACTCTAAAAATGTTAAAAGAACTGACAGAAGCAGGAACTAAGTGCAGATGGAGGAGGAGGGAGCCGGTGACGTCTGTGTCTTATCACTATGGATGTTTCCCTATCTTGCTAAAATATAGAGAAATAAAGATATAAGAACAAGAAAGACTGAGAATTGGTCTATGATTAATGGTGAGGAAAAAGCATTCTTTGCTCTTTTAAACAACTACATCATCAAAAAACGCAAGTGTGGGCACAGTGGGCCTTTAATCCCAGCACTCTGGAGATTGGGGCAGGTAGAGCTATACACCGAGACTCTCAAAAACAACAATAATTAAAATAATTTTATTTTAAATCATCTTTTAACACTGAGTATGATGTATTTTGGTTCTTTAAAATGCAAAGGAAACTCCTTTCTGTTTGTATACCTTTCCCTCACCCATATTGTCAAACACCATTTTTAGGTCCTGTTGAGGCCAGACGTTGACAGTGACTGTTTTCCTTGATCTGTTCTCCACTTTATTTATTGAGGTAGGAACTCTCTCTGAACTTGAGTTTGCCAATCTGACTAGCTGGCAAGCCTGCCTTGGGGAACCCCTGCCACCACGTCCTGAGTGAGGGTTATATAGGGTGAAGCAGGCCCATCCACTGGTACTCACACTTGTATATATAGTAAGCACTACAGCACCCCAGCTAGGTACCTAATTTCTAAAAATGGACAAATAATACCACAGGCAAGATGCCTCAGTAAAGAAGATAAATAGCTGAACTTGCATTTCTCCAGATAGGTTCATGGCAAATGATCAGTATTATCTGCTAACAGGAAAATGAAAATTATTGCCACTATCACTATAAAGCCTAAGTTGGCCTCAAACAGACAGAAATCCTCTTGTCCCCATCTCCCAAGTACACCAGAATGTCAAATGAAAATTAAAACTATAATGAGCCAGGCTCATACTTGTAATCTCTGCAATGAGGAGGTTAGAGCAGAAAGATCACAGTGTGGAAGTCAGTCTATGCTATGGGCAGAGTTAAATCACAACAGGATGCTCTAAATATCCAGCAGACTGGATGAAATCAGAAAGAATGGGTTAAAACAGAATGGCATACAAGATGCTCAAACTCAACTGACTCTGAACTTCTCAAATCAAATACGACTCACCCACTGCACACTTCGCTTCTAAATGCACCACTGAACCAAAACAACCCCTTCCATGCGGTGCTTTTTGTCAGGTGTTTGTCTCCCCTACATATAAACCAACACACGTGTAGCATGACAGACAGTTTGTCAAGTCAAGACCCTGGGCCACAGGGCAGCTCAGCACTTCCATACCCTTCGCTGCCCAAAGCATAAAGGTCAGAATCATGGGAGCTAAACATCCAGACCAAAAATATACCTTCCCATGAGCAACCCATGGAGACTGCCAGCAGCAGATGGCCATGGTGAGTGCTTCTTTTCTGAAGCTATCAGGGTGTTTATTTAAATAAAAGGGACTGAGACAGGCTCATTTAAAAGATAAGATAAAATGAAAAGAGGTCCCTGAATATCCAAAGCTGCAAGCGAAGCTCTGAAAGTGGCTCAAGGGGAACAAACCAAGCCCTCATTCCTTCTAGGTTATTCCACACTCAGCTCTCTCTCTTCCCCCAAGCCAAGACCCACACAACTGCTCTCATGCTTACAGACAGATTCTTAGCCAGCACAATGTGACTGACAAAGGGAAAGTAATGTCTTACCAGCTCCATTTCTCAGCAACAAAGCCCTATGACCACTTGGTACTAATCTACCAAATTAACCAGCTGGGTACTAACAGGCTCTGTCTAGGTGCGTGCTGGCAGTTTTCAGTAGAGCAGACTCCTGAGCATGCCTTCTGGACATGGCACTGTGTCAGCAGGCACTGCACTCACAAAGCATGGAGTCCTTCCTGCTCCTTCACAGGGTAAGTGCGCTGGGAGTGGGTGGGTCGTTACCTATTTGTTTAGTGACTTGTTTGTTTTTTAAATCTTGTTTCTCATGGTTTCTTTTTATTTATGGCATAATGGTGGGGGGTGCATTAAACAGAAATGAAGTTTAAAGAAGAGTATATGAGAAATCTTAAAAGCTTATTTACTTCTTACTTTATATACTAGCACGTAAGCTGAAAGAGCCTTTCTATCTCTGCAGAGACTCAAAGGAAGAGCCAGAGCCTGGTCTGTCACGACAGCTGAACACAAAGAAGACAACAGGAAGGACCTAGTCATACACATACAGGGAGCAGCCCAGGCTGGTCTAACATTCTCAGTCTTCCTTTCCCAACCTCCTAAGTGCTGACATTAGAACATTAGAGATACAGAGCACCAAACCTAATCTAATTTTTAAATGACCAAGAGTTAACAGCATCTATTAGGATATACCACCCAACAGGACCAAGATATCCAAACTCAAACAATGTCTTTGTATTTGCCAACAAAGAGTCACCACTGCCCTGGCTATGAGAATAGAGCAGCAAATTACTGAGACAAGGTTGGCTTCTGGCAGTAGAAATGAATACAAAGTTTGCACAAGCAAGGGAGGGCTTATCTCAGGTTGTGCCCCTAAATAATAAACTGAATGTGGAGCTGAAAATCTACACTTTTATTCACTCAACTATTCCAAGATAAACATCTTTAAAAATTAAAACTTGGGGGCTGGTGAGATGGCTCAGCGGGTAAGAGCACCCGACTGCTCTTCCGAAGGTGATAAGTTCAAATCCCAGCAACCACATGGTGGCTCACAACCATCCGTAAGGAGATCTGGCGCCCTCTTCTGGAGTGTCTGAAGATAGCTACAGTGTACTCACATATAATAAATAAAATAAATCTTAAAAAAAAAACTAGAAATATTAAAAAAAAAATTAAAACTTAAATGCAATAAGCTTTACATTAAGTAGAAAGGCCGTGCTGAAAACAGTCTCATGGCCCAGAATCTAAAGATCCTCCCTTTCTTCCTTACCTCAAATTTCAAAGACAAGAAAACTGAAAAACTGCCTCTGTGACCATGACACAGATCTCTCTCATGCATCTTCCATAAACCAAGCACTGCCTTACTCCAGCCCTGTCCTTGGTGAGGCCGGGGAAAGAGCACACAACACAACAGCGAGCAAGCACCGGCGACCCTGCAGCGAACAGGCACCTGTACAGACACTCTCTGCTTCCTATCTATCATGCCTTTCCTAACAAGCATTTAGAGGGTGGGGAGAGATCCCTGTCTGAAACTATAAGCCAAAAATAATTTTTCCCAGAAATTTCTGTCAGATGGTTGTCATAGCAATGAAAAGCTAACAGAGGTATATACTCAAAAGAACTGAAAGCAAGGTCTCAAAAAGAGATATTTTAAATCTCACATTTCCAGCTCACATTAAATAATTTCCAACCTCATAGATGAGCAAACTGTGTATGGTGTGTCTAACAAAGGACTAGTGTTCATCCTTAAAAATGAAGGGAGGGCAGCATGCTGGCCTGTATCTTTAATATGCAGCACTGTGTATATTAACACTATGCAGAGCAGATCATCTGGGTACAGAAAGGAGCCCGGCTTCTGTGGTGCACTTCAAACCCACCCTTGTCTGAACAGTACCCTGGCTGTTCCTTTATGAAAGTAACTTCCCTTGTTTGTTTGTTTGTTTGTTTTTTCCTCCCTCCCTCCATCATTGTTTACATAGACATGGTCTCATTGTATAACGCAGATTGGCCTGGAATTCATGATCCTCCTTCCTTTTTAGCTTCATAAATGCTAGGATTTCTAGTGTATAGTACTGTGCATACCTGAATCTCCTTTTTTAAAATGTGTATCTTTTATTTTCCACCTACATTTTATCTTCCTTTCTTTTTAAAATGCTAAGAGAACAACAAAAAAGAAATTAGTGAATACTTCTAGATACAACCAAATCCAAGTCTTATACTTGGTGCTTTAAAGTGGCCCTAGAGGTGATCTGTATCACACTTGATCCCAGGAAGGAGGTGGACCCTTTGCTGCTTTCAACAACAGAGAAACTGAGAAGCCAAATAAAAGATGAACCCATATAGTCAAGTTATAGTCAAAACTACACTTGTGCTGGCAGGTACAGATGGCAAAGTCCTATGGGAAACTCAGAATCAGTCATTTCTCACCTCGTTCTACCTGTCACAACTGCATGCAGTGGACAAGGCTCCCACAACACTCACAGAGTATCCACAACTGTGGACATGTATGTATGACGAAAAAGCCAGAGGAAAGTAAGGTCCCCACATCACTGTGACCTTGCTGCTGGTCATGCTTTGCTCAACTAGCATCATCTATCTAGATATCCAAGCCAGTAGTCCAGTGTGCCTAACTTAAAACAGGTATTCAGAAAGAGGAAACCATACAAAATCAAACCTAAGTTCTTTCTTTGAGTTTACCACTAGGACACATACACGGGTACTCCCTGCACTTCATTCTCCTTAAGAGTGAGCAGCCTGCTCGATGTTTCTCTGGTGGAAGGCCCACAGCAGAAAGTCAGCACTGTGAAGACAAAGCTGTACAAAGAAGGCTTCAGACACAAAATGCTTTCTTTTCATACTCACTGAGACTTCAATTGTGGTGGCCCAGGTAGTACTGTGTGTATGCAGCAAACTGTAACAAGAACTTGAAAGGTGCTGGCCTCAGGATTAGACAACATTAAACACTGCCTTTATGTTACTGAGCTCCACATGTGATCTAAGTTTACCTTTTTTTTTTAAACCTAAGATTCTGAAACATAGTTTTTTAACTTAGTAAAGGCGAAACAACCTACTCCAATGTAAATTCACGAACATTAAGCCAAGTATAATGGAACATGCCTGTAGTTCTAGCTACTCGGAAAGCTGAGGCAGGAGATCACTGGTAACCAGGGAAGAGGGGATAGCTTAGGGAACCTAGCAAGACCCTGACTCATAAAAGAAAAAACACACATATTATTATGCATGTTTTGATGTTTTTCACAAACTGCTTTTCTGAAATACTATGGAGAATCAAACACAACATTCCAGAAAACCGTGTGTAAAGAAGAAAGGAGACACCTTTCTAGTACTGAAGAATTCCCATTTGAGTATGCCACAGACAGGTTTTATAGGCAGCATCCACCAATCATCATGCCTCACTTATTTGGTAAGCAGTATATCACTGATTAGCAATGACCTCAACATAAATAAAGAACTGATCACCAATAGTCCAAATCCTTTACTCACTATAACAATAGTGTAGTACTGTGTAAGCAAAACTTTGCTCTGATGTTTACATACCCAATGTTTGCATGCTGATAACGTACTACTTGTGGGTACAGTCTCTAAGTCAGGACCAGAGCATGTCATCTGCATGCCACACCCTGTCTTTATTATGAATAATACACATGCTGGATGCAGACTGCTTAAGCATCCTTTCTCAGCTGCAGTGAAGAACAGATAAATTTCCTATAATCACCATTTTCCATATAATCAATCATAGACACAAAGGGCAGAGATTCCCAATGACGTGGGAGTCTGCTTCGAGGGACCCAGATGTATAAATCTTAGGCTGCAGAATGATGGTGGCCATGCTGTGACCTTGTACTCAATCTGTCTGGTACCTCAGTGTTGATTGCTCAGGCAGGACTAGGGGACCTTTGACCTTATTCACCTTAATATGGAGACTCCAGTTGCCCTTCTGAGAGTCAGCAGTACTACAAGGGTCAATGACCATTTCATCATTACAACTTTGTAATTAAGGGCTTGTGATAATACATATTATATTGTTTTAAGTTCCACAGTTACATCTTACAAACAGAAACAAGTTGTATTTTCTTTCATTATTTAAAAAAATAAATCTGGCACAGTACACACATCACTTGTATGTGCTTCCTTGTCGAATAAAAAGCACACTCCAAGGAAGACAAACACCACTCAAAAACACCGCTTCTAAATTCAGGATCAAAGGCTGTCAACCCAGGTGAGTAAGGATGACAGAGAAAAAGATAAACACATAACTAGGGGGTGGCCATATTAAATCAAGAAGAGTTTAGTTTTGCAAAAACACTTTCAAATTTGCCATGGCTCTTCAAATGGACAAAGAGTTTATATTTCCCAGGGAAAAGATGGGTATTCAGAGAGAAGCAGCAAGAGACCTTCAGCCTGAGTCGGATGAGAGCCAGCAGAAAGGATGAGTCAGGAAATCACAAGAGTCTCACTCACTAACTGGTTTCATTAAGTGCACCAAATGTTTTGTTAAACAAGATCTAATTCTTTACCCAAATTAAGAGGTAAATGAACAAATTCGAGCTGAGGAATCTCTGTGGTAGCATCTGAAATGCCCAGTCCCTTGGTTCCTGACTATAATAACCAAAGAAGACAAATGCACACCTGCTTTTTCACACCAGAGGGTCACTCACGCTGCTTGTCCCCGTGAACCTGGATGTCCTACACAGCCAGCTTAGCCTGGCTGTCTAAAAACAAAACCAAAAAGCTGAGCCAGGGAAAATACACGAGGTTCCATTTGGGTTGAAGCCTAAAATATACTGTGACACAATGAATTAAACAAGTTGGAGCATGAATGAAACCGAATAAATACTTGATAAACGCAGCCCAAATGCAGTAAGAAAATATGACCACTAAGTTTCTTGCCTAGTGTGGTGGTGAGCTCAGTGGTCCAGAGTTGCAGAGTAAAATGAGTAGTGGGAGGGTGGTAAAAAGGCTGGTGTTCCAGAGCACCTACTTCTTTTCCAGAAGACCTAGATTCATTTCCTGCACCCACCTAGTACTTCATTAACTCTACAGGGGATATGATGTCCTCTCCTAATTTCCATGGGCTCCTCCTGTACATGCATATACTTGGGTGGACACATATACACGTAAAATATTTTTTAAATAATTTCTGAATTCACCCTGAATCTTAATATTATACATAAATTTACTACTTATGCTTAAATGTCAGAAAATAGATTTTGAGATTTATTGCTGCAAAGTTGTGGACAACTAATAGGAAACAGCACATTAGCTGACTAATATGTGTCTAGAACTTAGAGAAAGCAGCCCACATTTTATTAGCAGTCTAAATGCAAGTGAACTCTCTATGCAAAATTTAAGTCTAAGTCACTATTATGTGCACCAAGCATACTTACACATATTGCTCCTGTTATTATATGTTGCCCCAATCCAACCTTTAAAACACCCACCCCACTTCCCTTCTCACATACAACCTTGGCAATCGGACCGAGATGGCTCTTTTACTAGCCCTCCAGCCTTTATGGGCCACCATTACAGGACCTGCCCTTCACCTGTGCCCTATAACAGTGTCCAACTGGCAGTTTATTATAGTCTGTTGGGTGACATGGGTCAATCAGGAGAAACACCTCCCAGAAAAAGTAAGCTTATGAGAAACATCACTGTAATCTTGGAAGATTAAGCTCCAGTGTAGTTTAGAAACTCCCATGGGCTAGAGATGATTTAGACTATAAAATACCTACCATGATCCTCTGCTCAGATCCCTAGCACCCATGTTAAGAGCTGTGCCACTAGGCACAGTGGCAAGTTCCAGCAATCCCAGCATGGGGGAAGACATTACAGAGGGCTGGAATGATGTCTCAGTGGCTAAGAATTGCTGTTTAAGAATGAGGACTAGTATTCAGAGATCTCATTTTAGGGGAGGGGAGGGGAGGNAGAATTGCTGTTTAAGAATGAGGACTAGTATTCAGATCTCATTTTAGGGGAGGGGAGGGGAGGGGTGGCTCAGTGGTTAAGAGGGCACACTACTCATACATAGGTTTCTCATCCAGCAGCTCACAACTAACTTGAACCCTGGCTCCAAGAGACTGGAAAACCTCTTCTATCCTCCATAGGCAACTAAGTTCACACAAACGCAAGCAGGTAGCCACAAAGGTACAAGCATATAATTTGAAAAGAACTTTCTGAAATACAGAACATATTTAAGATGCTACTTAAACACTTATTTACCATGGATCATCGACACCAAGAAGGCAAGGAGTTGTTTTAAAGTACTCTGCACTCCCTATGAGATACCAGCTAAGGGGGTGGTGGTGACACTCGCCTGGAATCCCAAAACTAAGGAGGCAGAGGCAAGTGGATCTCAGAGCTCCAGGGCAGCCAGAACTACACAGAGAAACCTTGTTTGGGGTGGGAGTGCAGATAGGAAGAGACACATGACACACACAAATGTCAACTTCTTCAAGAGTCACAGGTCCCTTTTGAGCTCCATCCAGGAAGTGAGGTACTAGCTTGCCAACAATTCCCCTATCTAGTCAGACTGGCAGGCGGACACCCAGGATGAGAGAAGCCCACTTTGGAGCTCGGTAGCAAAGTCAGCAACACTGTGTTAGGCTTCAAACTGTAGCATGAAAATCATACTCCAAGATATTTTTCCCACTTATTTGAAGATACTATGAGAGGGGGGAGGAGGGGAGAGAAGAGAGACACAGAGAGAGAGTCTGGAAGTACAAATGTCTGTAAACTGAAATTTAGTATCAAATGGTTTCAAAAATGATAAGCAGATGCTGCTGACAGGCCTTCTTCCTCATGGAGTCAACCCAACCATCATCTTCTGGCTAATTGTAGAGGTAAATTCTCTAAGTGGCTGAAAGAAGGTAAGTTACCAGAAAAGAAAATAATTTCTGGAGAAAAACAAAATAATATGTAAATGGGTTTTGAAATCCTAAGATCCACTCACACCTTTTACTTGAACATGAATATCCTAACTGGACTTGAACTCAACTGAGAATTCTCTTTTCATTCTCCTAAGCAGCCAGGATTATAAGGCACCACGTATGACTCTCAGATTCCATTCCATAGAACACACACTTAATGAGCCACTGAGTACTCTGATACCTGAGACACTTAACATCACACACACACACAAATGTAACTTGTACTACCTACTTGATACTTTCATTCTAACTCAGAAAACTCATGAAGGATCGATGGCAGGGTTCCAATGTTACCATAACCCTGAATTATTTATTGGGATGGAAGCTAGGGGGAGAATACAAACTACAAAACACACAGCAGCTCTCAGAGCAGAAACCTTTAGGAGCTCCCCAGGGTGCTACCAAGCGGGAAGCCAGAGCTGCATCGCTGTGCTCCTTAGAGAGGCCCTCGTCCTAAGTGCTTCCGGGACTATCTCCACCTGCTTGCATTTCTATTTGTTTGCCTTTATAGCAATGTCCCAGATGTACTACTAGACACCAGAGGATCGCATGCACTGCTGGTGGTGCCCATGCTAACAGGACACAGAGAAAGGATGAGAACAGGAACAGGCATGCAAATCAGAAGCACAGCCTGAAACCAGCAGGTACCTTTTAAAACTGCAGAAGTTCTCTCCTCCCTAATCCAATAAATTACTCCCGGTGCTAAATTTGTGCCGACATCCGCACCCACTGAGGGTATAGCTGTCCACAAAACACAATCAATGAGCTTTAACAGAGCGGCTCTGCAAAGTTAGCTTCCAGGGTGTGAGACAACAATTTCTGAAGACCTCTCAGCTCATGGATGGATCATCTTCACTGCTACTATGAACAGCCCCTTAATCAACAGGGAAACTACCCACAGCACCTTCTTGTGCCAACTGAGACTGCGGGCTGATTAACTGGTGGCTTCAGTCCTCTGCTCTGACAGGCCAAGGGACCCCTGAAGAAATTCGTCCCTGCCGCCCTGGGGAAGGTGGTACAGAACAGGGACAGTCAGATTCAGAGAAGCCCTGTTTTCATCTAGCAAAGATATCTCACTCACACGGAAACCAAATATAGTGTAAAGTATGTATTTTTGAAGGGACAGAGAATCTAGCACCAAAAATAACTCTTTCGGGGTCCTGCTGGAATTTAGACCAGTGCAGCCAGTGCCACGACTTTCTCTGTGAAATAAGGTAATCATGCCTAAACCCAGCAATTTCAGTGATACTTTCCTGAGAAAGTGAGAGGAGCCTATAATTTCC
The DNA here is from genome assembly GCA_902729485.2 of Mus minutoides. NCBI lineage: Eukaryota > Metazoa > Chordata > Mammalia > Rodentia > Muridae > Mus > Mus minutoides. Next base: position 73,332 of record LR753639.1, on the reverse strand, counting down.
AGATGACCCTTGTAAACAAGCTGCCAAGATCTAACTTCATCTCAGGCCATATCACAACTCAGTCTTGATATCGGTCTCTTCAATCCCTGACTCAGCCCTTCTTCTGTTTGGAGGCCTCCAGACATCTTAAAATGTTCCACAGCATAAAATCTTTCTTCAGCAAAGTTCTCAAAGGTGATTCATCTAACAATAGCTATGGATTCCTTACACACTGCTAAGTCAAGCCCCAAACAACATCTCATTATGTCAGCATGTGCAGGTTACTGCTACCCTAAACTAAAACTCCAGGCAGAAGGTCACTGCAAGTGCCAGGCACTGTGCACAGCCTACATCACTAGACAAGACAAATACCAGGGAAGAGTCAGTGTAAAGTGCATTCAAGGCACACATGCGTGCGCGCGTGCCCCCCCCCACACACGCACACTCATGCACAAGGTTTAAACTTCCTCTTTTTTGTCTTTCTAAATTGAAAAGAAAATTAATTTACCACCTTTTTTTTTTCCTTTTTTTGGTTTTTCGAGACAGGGTTTCACTGTATAGCTCTGGCTGTCCTGGAACTCACTCTGTAGACCAGGCTGGCCTCGAACTCAGAAATCCGCCTGCCTCTGCCTCCCGAGTGCTGGGATTAAAGGCGTGCGCCACCACGCCCGGCTCAGTTTACCACCTTCTTATTGATCTTCACTTTGTCTGCTATTATTGCTTCTTGGGATCCTGTTGGAAACATGGTACTTGCAGCAAACTTACATTTATTCAAGAGACTTCACCTACCTGTTTCTAGTTTTGCTCACAATACTAATGTTTGAACATTAGGTCCTAAAGGAAAGCAGATTCCAAACAAAGCATGTTTTCAAGGTACTTTTTTGGTACACTTGGAAGGAGGCACAGGCAAGCAGATTGTGAGTTCTAGCCTAGCCACAGGTACATAGTGAGACTCTGGCAAAAAAGAAAGTCACTTGGTAGGAAAAATACTGAAATTAATAAAATCCACCCCTCCATCCTGCACCACCAATCTTCTCAGGATTGAGCTCAAAGGAGATACAGAACATTCTAGAAGGGGCAATGTAGGGAGCCTTGCAACCGCTTCTTAAAGACAGAACTGGCAGCCTCAGCTTTACTGGCACAAACAACTCCTAATTGGCATTAGGCTGTGTCAGCTGTTGTTTGATCTTATGCCCGAGACCACCTGGTGTATGAGTGAGAGCCACAGGGCAGTTCGGTGATTGGCCAGGACAGGGTTTAAATTGGCTGCTCCCAGTGGGGTTCGGGGCCACTCACCATTTTATTCTGTAACTGCATGCATTGCCATTTGCCATTCCACGATTCCTGAGTAAACCGTTTTGAGAAGGAACCTGATTGTCCTGTGTCTTATTCCCGCTGGACGGGGTAGGCGCTCGACAGGGCAACATACTAGAAGTCAACCTACGAGTGATACTGAAGACAGCCAGGCCAAACTGCACACTGTCTCCCATGCCATCAAATCCCAGAGCAAAGTCCTGGCCCAGTATCGATTCAGCAAGTTAGAGAGACCCTGAGAAACCTCTATGCCACAACACTCTAGACAAAGAATAGGAAGTGGAGGAACAACACGCACAGATCACCCATCTTCACCTTCTAAGTTCTGGCTCCAGACTCTTGTCCTCACAGCTGCACAGTACAGCTCTTCATCCACTGAGTATCTCCTGCCCCAATGCATCAATTGTTTTATTGCTGTGTTTGGTTTTGGTTTCTTAAGACAGGCTTTCCCTGTGCAGCCTGGCTGTCCTGAATTCCATCTGTGTACCAGGCTGGTGGTCTGGAATTCAGAGATCCGTCTGCCTCTGCCTCACAAGAGCTGCAAGTGTTGGGACTAATGGTGCTACTACACCTGACCATTGAACTCTAATGCACATAAACTGCTATTCCAACTAGAACATATCAATGAGAAGCGTAAGGACTCGTGTAGCCACCCCTTAAGCAGCAAATGCTCACTCCGAGCCCGCCCCCCCCATACCAAGAAGTGTTAGTCCTATGCCGGGCGTGGTGGCGCACGCCTTTAATCCCAGCACTCGGGAGGCAGAGGCAGGTGGATTTCTGAGTTCGAGGCCAGCCTGGTCTACAAGTGAGTTCCAGGACAGCCAGGGCTATACAGTGAAACCCTGTCTCGAAAAACCAAAAAAAAAAAAAAAAAAAAAAAAAAGAAGAAGAAGTGTTAGTCCTAAGAAACAGATAAAACATAGTTACACTAACACAGACTAACATTACCCTTTGCTGTGGTTTTGCTTGGTTTAGATCAAGCCCATGCCCCCCTACCCCCATGCATAGGAAGACTGAAATGGGGCCATTCCCAAAAGGAACAATAGTGGTTTCTCTGTAGTCATGAAATAGTAGAGATAGAAATATGAAAACGGGATAGGTACACTGACCCAGTAACAGACTAAATGACAGGGCCAACTCAGATCCCACTGTTGTACTGTGGCCCGGGCAGGACAGGACTCTGAGCACATAAAGACTGGACATACTCAGAATTCACCTTATATCACAGGAAGGAAAGAATGCAGGATCAAGAACATAAAGTTAAAGACAGCAGATGTGTGCCTTCACCTATACTCACTTGGTATGGCTAGACCCAAAGACCTGACCCTACCAAGGCCATTTCCTATACCCAGAACAGGAAGAGCTGTCACCGCAGGTGTGCCAGGAGGACAGGGGAGACATGGTTTATCCCACTAACATTCATGAGAAATGCCTGGGCCCCAGAAGAAGGGGCTGGGGGCAGACTGGTGAAAAGAGGTTAGAGACAGTTGAGAAAGGTGAAGACAATATGGGGGACTGCACTCTAACCCCCAACACCAACTGGGATGGCTAGTCTGGGTTGTCACTTGATTCCTGCAACTAAGTAAGACCCAAAATGGAAGGAAAGGCACACCTATGAGGGAGTTTTGCTCAATTTCAAGTGAAAAGATCTACTTCTCATGTGGGTCTGTGAGACAGGAAAACACGCCTTTAATCCAGACATTCTGAGCTGTGAACTCCACTTCAAATTTGGGTTCTACCTTCTGAGGGAAGCCTATACATAAGGACATGGAAAGGGGGGATATTTGCTCTTTGCCTGCTTGCTCTCATCTTGATAGTAACTCCACTCCTTCACTGGTATTAGAGCCTACTTCTTTGGAATTCTGATATATACCTTAAAGACTAGCTGAGACATCCAGCCTCATGGACTAAAACAATTGATTCTTGGCAGCCATTGTAGGATTAACTGGACTATAGGCTGTCATAATAGTAATATCATGTGTGTGTCTCTGTGTGTGTGTGTGTGTGTGTGTGTGTATTCATCCTATAAGTTCAGGTATTCTAGGGAACCCTGACTAACACACCAAGAACCCAAAGAACAGAGATGAGGGTTTAGGGGACCGCTTGCTGTATAATGCTTGCCTACATGAGCAAGGTCCTCAGTTCTATCACCAGCAGTACATAAAAACAAGAAGGGTGGGGCAGGGGACTACCAATGAGAAAATCCACCTCCAATTATAGATTTATACACTAGGGCTCTATGGACAACCATCACTGAAGTTAATGTCAAGAGGAAAGCTATTGTGAAATAGACTTAAATACTCATTCGTGCACACACTGGGGAAAAGAAACCATCTTTCATATTTTTATTTTCTCAGGAAGACAAAGAGTTCCTGACAAGATGAGAACATGCGAGAACATCGGCCATGGGAGTGCTGTCTCTGTCACCCAGAGGGGCTGGAGGCTACAGGAAGCCCTCCCTGCCCTGTGTACTTCTTTAAGAACATGGTTGCGAATCACCAAGTTGGCTCAGTGGGTAAAGGCGAAAAGCAATGCCTCAACTCCCACAAGCTGGTTTCTGCTGAAACTGGACACATCGCACAGCACGTCAACCTTAACAGCACGGGTTCTACAGGGAAGTCAGTAAATGTTCTAAGACAAACTACTGTCAAGTCATCTCGAGTATGTCTACCTCTAATTCATCAACTTTAAAACAAAAGAACCACTTTTCTCCTATTTCAGATCAGTAGTATCACAATTAAGAAACCTTATTAGAAAATTATCCTATAAAAATAAGGAAGTAATGGAGAAGTCTTCAGAGGTTAAGCCAAACAACCAAGTCCAGTGACTCCCTCAAGATCCTAAGAATGGAACTGGACAAGAAGATGTATTTCTAAAATAAAGGATGTAGCCCCAGGCAAAAAAAAACAATACCAGCCATATCAACACTGGAGCTTGGACCAGTTTACACTACACACTGCTGTCCCTTCAAGATGAATTCCAAAGCCAGTATCTTCAACAAGTAAAAGAGTCTGTAAAGGGAGCACTACCGACCTCAGCACCTACACTTCAGAGCAAAGCAACAGCNTGTGTGTGTGTGTGTGTGTGTGTGTGTGTGTGTGTGTGTGTGTGTGTAGGAAGGGGCATGAACTCCTGCAGAGCAGCTGTCTGAAGTGATAAGTAAAGCCTGGAGGATACTAGAAACCAACTATTGAGAGGAAATGAGCAACTGACTAGACAGACATCAACTTTCCTTTTCCAGGCTCATCAGCTGCTTTGACACAACACTATATCCCGGAGACCATGGGAAGGTCATAACAACAGCTTTGCTCTGAGCACATGCACTCACACAGCTTCTGTACCTACCCAATACCACCAGGGTGCCCCTGTACACACATGCAGATAGATTATAAGGCTGACACGAGTGACTGCTAAACGTCACGTGTGGTTAGGGTTGCTGTGATCACATAGCTCTCAGAAACTAACCTCCAAGACACAACTGAGTCTAGACAAATAGTGCATGCTACACAGTATCACAGTGGGGCTATCATGCAGAAAACTAAGGCACCTTCAGCTCCCTTTTTTAAATCCACCTTTTATCTAAGATGACTCCTCACTCAATGGCAGAAATTGCCAAGCTGGGCATGTGCCTGCTTGTCTCCACTAGCACCCAAGACACAGCCTTGCTACTTCACCAGATCTAGCAACTGTTTCCAACACCACCACCCCAAACACACCTACTTCCTGTCTCCACCCACTCTGTTCTACCTTCTAGGGATGGAACCATAGGATTCTCTGTGCTTTAGAAATAGGCAGGTTGTCTCCAAGTAAGAATTGGGAAACAGTTAAGTGAATGGCAAGAAAAAGAGGTGTTGCCAAAGAAAAATTCCAAATAACACATTCATGACAAAGAAAAAACCCACATTAATACTGGACTACTGTAACAGAAATCCACTAAAATCTCTGCTTATTAGTCTTTGCAGTTCTCTTCATATATAAGGTATAAAGAGAAGGGTCAATAATCTATATCTTCTTCTTTCTTTTTTTTTTTTTTTGTTTTGTTTTTGTTTTTGGAGACAGGGTTTCTCTGTATAGCCCTGGCTGTCCTGGAACTCACTCTGTAGACCAGGCTGGCCTCGAACTCAGAAATCCGCCTGCCTCTGCCTCCCGAGTGCTGGGATTAAAGGTGTGCGCCACCACGCCCGGCTAAATCATTTTTTTAAAAGATTTTACTACTTAACCTTATGTGTACATAAAATAACATAGTATGCTTTGCCTGCATGTGTATGTATGCAGCACATAATGTGATGCCAGAGGGGGTTGGGAAGGCAGCATTGTATTGTCTAAAGCTGAACTTACAGATGGTTGTTAACTGTCATGTGGGGACTGAAAACAGAATTTAAGACCTCTGGAAGAGCAATAAGTGCTCTTAACCACTGAGCCATGCATCGCTCTAACTCCATTATCTAGTTTTATAAATAAATATTTACACAATTATCATTTCTTTATTTGCATATCATTTTTACTACTTTTACTCGGTATGTTACAGAGAATGTATGTTGTGTTAATAAAAACTGTAATCTGTTCAACTGAACAGTTGAAACTCAAACTAAACACAAAACTAAAAGAAACTCAAACACCAGCTCATACAACTATGGCCCTATCTAGTCATGTACAGGCATTATAGTGGAGGTGATTAAAGAAAGAGTCTAGACAGATATGAAAGACAAGGGAAAATGTGAGCAGCATCTTCAATGTTCTAATTTTTTTCAAGAATATACTCATTAATTTTCCCCCAAAATATGATTAATCTAAATAATTTAAATAATGAAATCTTAGAAACAACTTCTAAAGAAATTTATCATTTGCATAACACTATTTTCTGTCTCCCAACTACCAAGGTTACTATTCAAACCCAAATTCACTCTGGAAAGCAATTATTTCTTAAACATACTTTCTTGCAAAACAATGATGTCCCTTTTAACTCCTTTCACCCTCCTGAGGCTTCAGCTGTTCTGGAAACAAGCTCTTCTAGACTATGACTCCGAGTGGCACAGCTCCATCACTAACAGATGATAACAGGTCCTGGGGAGGAGCTGTGGGCATCACACAGCACATCAGAGGGAGGTGCTGGCCTATGATGAGTCTACATCTTTGCCATAAGATCAACAAGTCTTTGATGAAAGACAAAAACTAAGGAGACATGCAATTTGCAGAGCATCTAGAGATCGTGGAGCCTGGCAAATGCTTGCTTTCCCAGAAGGAAAAGCAATGTAAGGAGAACAACCCTCAATAAGCCAGACTGTGCGAGTCTCTAGGGCTAGCGCTCCCAGAGGTCTAACTGGGATGATGAGGTCAGCACAGCTAACAAGGCATTCCTGAAGCTAAGAACATAGAGACAGTGCAGCCACAGAACAGAGCAAGCACATCTGCTTCCAGAGATTTAAGAGGTCTCGGTGCTCAAGACTCAAAGATAATAAACAACCCCAAAGGGGGCGTGGCAGCTGGGATGGCTTAGTAGTAGAATACTTGCCTAGTATGGCTTCTTCATATCTAGCACTGAAAAGAAGGTAAAGGGGGGAAAGATTAACACAGCCCAGAGAAACTCTGGAAGACAGAACCTGTCTACTTAGGGCTACTGTGCAAAGTGCAAAGGAGCTTTAGTGTGACAACTCCAACTAAACTCAACAATGGAAGCCAAATCAAGACCAGGCATGACGGATCCAATCTTTACCCCAGAACTTGAGAGATAGGCAGACAAACATCTCTTAATTTCAGGACAGCCTATTTCTGCCTACTTGCAGAGGGAACACATAAAATATGACTTGCATAATTCTCACAAACTTTGGTGGAAGATGAATCCTACCACCTCGCTAAACCACTAATCAAAAAGGCTAGTTCTGTCACTATCCGTCCAATACATGTGCAAAGAAAGAAGGTAAACTCACCAGGTCAGACAGAGCAGGCAGTCCAGGCATGTCAGAGAGGCCTGAAACTAAAGGAAAAGGGATAGAGTCTAGGTGCATGAGGTGAGAAGCACCAAGTATTAAGCCAAGAACCTAAGCCAAATTCTAACAGTTCCAGGTGGGTAACAGGTGTGGGCCTCAAAGAACAGCCCTGGTGCTCCCTTCCTCAAGCAAGGCCACTCACTAAAAGTCAAAACAGACATCTAGCTCCTCAGCCCACTACACACACTACAGTCGTAAGAGACCCTTCATGCCTGTCTACTAAGCAGTCCCTGAAATCAACCTTGTAACAGAGTGAAGAGCAAGACAGAGAAATCTAAAGCATCTTTCCTCTCAGACCTCCTCCATCCTCATCCCCCACCCCAACTCTCCTCAGAAAACAGAATAATCTTTCAGGCTTGTCCTAGATGTCAAACTCCTATCCTGAGAAAGCACACGCTGGAGACAAAGCCATTCCAGCAGATGCTCCCACAAACCTCATTCTGGACTGAACAAAACCTAGTTTGTGAGGCCCAAGGTGTCACCCACAACAGGACTACAGAGCCCAAGGCTGTTTCTGTTTATGGGGAACAGAGATCCAAACAACCCCTGAAAAGAAGCTAAACTTGTCAGGGAACATACTTTCCTTTTCTATACAAGCAGCCACTCGCTGTGAGGTTATTCTGAGCCAATAAGATCAAGGTATGAGTCAAATAGTCACCTAGGTATCAAAATAGAACTGAATTCAGAATAATACACCCACCTCCATGCCCTACTAAGAGACAAAAAGTGAACTTCAGAGATTAGCAATTCCATAGTATGAAGGGGACTGCAGGGTAGTGCAAAGAAGTAGATGTGATGAGTACACCAGATGTGGTCCTATGACAGAGAGGGGACATTAGGAAATGCCTGAGAAATTCTGAAACATCTACAGCTAATACTCAAGTGTCAATGCTGGCTTCTTAGTTCAGACCAAGGTAGTATGTAAAACGGCAGCAATAAGGGAAGCTAGGTGGGAATTATATAAGATTTTTGCTATTTATGCACATTTTCCCCAAATCCATGTTTTTCAGAAATAGGAAGTATATTTTTATATATTATCAGGCCTGTAAATAAAGTACACCTTAATAATTCCACTTCCATAATCAAATCATAACTAGCAACAAGAGATGTGAAGAAAAAAATAGACTGAGATGAAATTAGAGATGGACATTACACTGTATCCTAAGAAATGAACCTCAGAGATGGACATTACACTGTATCCTAAGAAAAAAAAAATACACACGGCAGTTACACCTGACAATAAAGCTCTTCCACTACAGCAAGCTTAAATAACATTGTACACTATTTTTGCACAATACATGGACAAGTAAAGTAAACGCAAGTCTCCTGAGCCATTTTTTTTTCAAGATTTACTTAATTTACTTTATGTCTATGAACATTTCGCCTGCATGCATATATATGCACCACAGGTATATTTGGTGCCTAAGATGGTCAGAAGAGGGTACTGGATTTCCCCCTAGAACTGGAGTTATGGATGGTTGTGAGGCACCAAGTGGATTTGGGGAATCCAACTTGGTTCCCCTGTAAGAGCTGCAAAGACTCAACCTCTGAGACATTTCTCTAACCCACTCAGATATTTTAAAGGCAACAAGTTTCAGAACTGTTTGAAAACATTGAGGTCCCCATACAGGTCAGTGATAACAATTTCTCTAAGAGATATAGAAAACCAAATAAAACACATCTCCAAGTGTGACACTACATTTTAAGACATTATAATCCAGATCATAACTTTATCTGAAAAAAATTTTAAAACAAAGACAAATTGCTAAAGCAAATAATGGCAGGCTAAGAACAGGGCATAATCTTCAAGTAGGTAAATAACTAAATAACTAAACAATCCTCTACAAATTGAAGTGCAGTTATTTTCGAGGCCATCTTCTAAACAGGAAGAATTATGTAAGCAAAGAAAACTGATGAGACAGACACACAGGGAAGGGCTATAGGGTGCCTGAGTAGTGGATTGCATGGTCCTGGGAGGAAAGGTCATGTAAAGAAGGGCTAATGGTAGGTATTACATAAGAAAACCATCCCGTACAACAGTGACATGGTCTACTCCTAGTATACAACAAAAACCAAGATCAAACACAGAAAAGTAGCTCTAGGTCCAATACACAATTGAGCATATGCATAGTCAGTCGCTGAAAACCAGACCAGTTCCACAATGAGACTTATCTTTATACTTCCATGAGACTTTTAGAAGACAACTCTACCTGGGGCCCACAGCAGGAAGAACATGCTAAAACTGCACACACTTAGAGAGGTTGACATATACAGATTCTTTTAACAGTGTAAATTTTTTGTTGTATTTTTTAGAAGTTGGATGACAATCTGTAGATGTCAGTCAGCACACTCCTTCCACCATGTAGCTTTGGAGGGCTAACCTCCCATCTTCAGGCTTGGCATCAAGTGCCTTCTTTACCTGCTTAGCCATCTGGATAGCACAGGTGTGGAATTTTAAACAAATTGTCAATAAGCATACAGACTGAGAGGCTCAACATAGCCGTCTTTAAAGTGTGGTCCAAGGACCCTAGAGGAGCCTCTAAACCTATCCGGGAAGTCTACAAGTTTGAGAAATTTACTGAGGTGACACCTAGACAAATAATCCAATCCACTCAAAGATAACCAGTCTGATGACAGCCCAAACTACATAAAGAGACCCATTGGAAAGAAGAGGGGAGGGAGAAAAGATGAAGAGAAGAACAGAAAGAAAGAAAAGGGAAAGAAGGTAAAAAGAACCACTGGCATAAGCCAATGACTTTCCTGAATGCACAAATTCTGTCCTCCATTTGTGTCATACTGAGTCCCTACACTGCCTGACATGCACTAACCACTCAAGGTAGAACCTCTTTTTCCTTGGGAAACACCCTCCTTCCATCAGAGAGCGACTGGCTAGAAATTTCACTTGTTGAAGCATCAGGACTGGCAGAGGCTTCATGGAAAGCAAACAGATGACTACTCCCAGAAACACTTGACCAGTCTAATATACTAAAATGAAAAATTCAGGGAAAGACTTGAGTTTGGGAAACCACCACAATGAGCAGACAGTACCTGAAAATTTTCTGGATTGCATCATCCTACAAAAACGTACAGCAGCATTTGGATATGTAACTGACTCTGCTGACCTTATTTCCAAAGACAAGTATGTGAAGCTGCCATGCACAGGATGAGAGACCCATATTCACCATGCAAGACCCAGAAGACAGCTCTGAAATGCAAGCAGGGAACCAGTATTTGTCAGAAAACCTCCAAAATTATATTCAAATTACTAAAATATGCTTCTATTGTATTTTCCAGGTATACTTCATACAAAACTGACTCACAAGTTAATAAGGCATAGTTTGTAAAATTTTAACACAATAGTTCTCTTATCACTAACTTTTTATTGGGAAACTAATTATTTTAAATAAGAATACAAAGTGTTTTCCAATGCAGAGTTCGGATCCACAAGAATTACAATATTGGGTCAGCCCCTAAAGGCAATAAACACACACACACACACACACACACACACACACACACACACACTCCAGTTCATGCTGTTCCAAAGTCCTGTTTACATAATAAAACAGCACCTGGTAATCTAAAATGCGAATTAAGGCCTGGTTTCAGCATCACCCTGCATCAAGTCTCATTGAGGCATGCTCCACCTTGGGACACACCTGCAATCTAACCAAAGCAGTGTTTATATTGGAACCCTAAGTCTTAAGGGTTCCTACTCAAGCCCAGCACTGACTTCAACAGCCTCTCCCTATTCTAAACTGAAAACTAATGCCCCCTGACAAGTGAACACATTCCTTTTTTATAGAAAATGGTGTAACTACAAAGTCTTATCAGTTATCTTATGATTACTATACTTGAGGAGCTGAGCACTGTAGCACACCTGTAATCCCAGCACCCAGGAGGCTAAAGCAAAGGTTCAAGGTTAGCATGAGCTACAGGGTGAGATGTAGCCCCCCCACCCCATCAATATTAATCACATGTGGGTGCAGGACATGCTGTGTTCTGTCCACAGTGAAGGCATGTATGTGGTGGTCAGAGGACAATCTGAAGAAGGCAGTTTCCGCCTTCCACCATGTGGTCCTAGGCATAGAGCTCTGGGGTCAGGCTTCACAACAGGCACCTTTACCCACTGAGCCTATTATCTTACCAGCACTTGGTTTTGTTTGAGACAGGGTCTTATGTAATCTAAGCTAGCCTTGTGGGAGAAGATAGGGTGTGTCACTGGGAGTCTGTAAGGTTTCAAATACCCAGGCCACTCCCAGTCAGCACTAGTGCACTGTCTCCTATCTCCTTCCCACCCCACCCCCACATTCGTTCGTCTGTCTGTTGCTTGCTTGTGGTCAGACGAAGATCTCAACTACTGTAACAATAGCATGCCTGCTTGCTGCCATACCCAACATGAGCTAACCTAACCTTCTGGAACTGTGAGCCCCAAATTAAATGCTTCCTTTTATAAGATGCTTTGGTCATGGTGTTTTGTCATGGCAACAAGTAAGACACATACTTTCTTTTTTATACTTACTTTTATTTGCTGGTGTGACAAGTCAAATTATGTAACCAAGAATAACCATGTGACTACTTGGACTACTTGGAAACAGATCTTTACAGGTACCTAAACCTAGTGTGGCTGTTTTCCTTAAAAACAGAAACTTAGGATACGGATAGGAGAAGCCAAATATAGACAAATGCAAAGACAGGAAGGGGATGCAGGAAACTGTATATAAGTCAAATAACCCAGAAGACTGCTGCCAACTTTCAGAAGCTCCAAACAGGCCTAGAGTATATTAGCTTAGATCTGGCCTCTAGCCTCTCTCTAGGGGGTTATACACTTGAGCCCCTAGACTATAATGTTGTGACAGGCCAATGTTTACAAATTAAAACAAAGTTTTGTTCAAACTCCATGAACAGTTTTAATAAAAACAAAGCATCAAATTTTCTAAGGCAGTGAATGAGTATAACATCTTAAAATATAGGTCATTTTAGTTCATGGAACAAAAAAAATCTGCTCTTCCAACATAACGAAGTAATGTCCTATGTTCTACTTTAACCAGCTCTTTGTAGTAAGTCTGAGGTTATCTTGGAGGCATTCATTTATATTTAACCACAGACTGTATTGCTTTTCTGTGTGTGCTGAACTCCTGTTCCCCCTTTTTTTTGCTTCTCAAGTGCTAGAATTATAAGCATGCACCATCATGACTGACTGTTAAGATTAATTCTTAACCTAACTAAGTCACGGTCTGGGTCTGAGGAAGGACTTTAACTGATTCTGTAGGGTAAAAAGATAAAACTTATTAATCATTCTTGGTACTAATGCTAGTTCTAGACAACCACAATTCTTTTTGCCACAGACCACATCCTCAACTTCCTAGTAACAGCCAAAATGTTGGTGCTTATTTGATTATAATTACAACTCTTCAGAATGAGCAGACACAGCAGTCTGTAAAAGCTGAAACACTATTAGCCTGAGAGAAGGGAAGGCTAGCAAGGAGTAATGGAAAGTGTCAGGGCCTCTCCAGAGAAGTGGCAGGTGGTGATTGAATGAAGGGAAGGAACTTTTTTTTTTTTTTTTTGGGGGGGGGGGAGCCCATGGCATAAGAACATCAAGGTTCAGTATAGTTGGGACAGACAAATGAAAAAGTCAATAAACCTTTTTTATGGGTAAGAAATCAACAGGAAAAGGACAATCAAAATTAGCAATTACAGCTAGTTAAGAAGATAAATATTCTCCCAAACTGGGAAGGTCTTAAAAACCACTTTTAAAAATACTACAGCCTCCCCAAGAAAGAGTTTCAGAACATCATGCCACAAAGGACAACAAGACCATACAGACAACATAGCCAAAGTACACCAAATCCAAATGCCAACTAACTTGTGACTGAAATCCAAATGGAAAGACTCTGAGAACAAACACTGGGTGCTGAGATGGGCAGTGCTGAGCCATCATGCTGCCATTATGAGCTCAGCATTCAAAATAGGGATCCCTTGGACATCAGCAACCAGCCCGTCAGGGAGATACCCACAGTGCTACAAAGCAGTGTTTGCTTGGATGCAGCTGGAGAGCTGTGCAGAAATGAATGCAGGTTAGTGCCCAGCGCCTTCATGTGGCTCACAGCCATCAATACCCCCAACTCAGGGGATCAAATGGCCTCTTCTGACTGAGCAAACACCAGGTTTGCACACGGTGAACACACACACACACACACACACACACACACACACACACACACACACGACAAATACTCCTACACATGAAATATAAATAGATAGGTAGATGATACTAACTCACCAAACGCTAGAAGCAATGGATTTGGTAAATCTGCATATAAAACTTTTAACAATTTGTGGAAAAATAAGGGAAACAATTATGGTTGGTTTACTCCTTGCATCTCTAGATAAATTGACAAAGGAAAATATGTACTCTATAATAAAATTTCTAGCATCTCAGACAATGGCAAAGACCACAATGAGACAGTGTTAAAGATGGCTGGCCTTGGGGTGCTCATAAACAGTCTAAACTTTGGACTCCAAAGATCACTGACTGTGTCCTGTAAGAAAATCTTCTCTCTAGCAGCCACAGAGATCAAGTTGAAAGATCAAACAAAGAAAATCAAATAGTAATTATAACCTCATTGTAAGGTTAACTGAACTGCCCGAGTAGTGGCGACACGCACCTTTAAGCCCAGCACTCAGGAGGCAGAAGCAGGTGTATCTGTGAGTTCGAGGCCAGCCTGGTCTACAGTGCAAGTCCAGGGCAGCAGGGACTATACAGGAAAACCCTGTATTGGGGGTGTCTTTATGTATGTGTGTGAGTGTGTGTGTGCACACCAGGGTGGGGTTAGGGAGAGGTATTTTAAGACTGGCTAAATTATTAAGAAAAATTCAAGCCCTGGTCATTAACAGTGTTGGCAGTTAAAGTTAGGGCATTAACTGCCAAAGACTGAGATCTGTAGGCCGCCGTGTGATCACCATTCAAAGATGGCGCTGGTTTCCTGTCCGCCCTAAGCGGTAAACAGCTCAGTGCGCAAGCATAAGGGCCCGTTCCCGCCTTGGGAGCTCTTACCACCCGTGACGCATTCTGGCCTGATCGGAGATAGCCTATGGTATGATGCCACGTCCTAGGCGAGCATATTTCCCTATATAAGGACGCCCGTCTTGGGCATCGGGGCCCTTCACCTCCCAGAAGCTTTGCTCTCCCTCACAAGACGCAATAAAGCTTTGCTGTAGAAGGATCCTGTGTGCGGCCTGCTTCTTCCTGCTGGCGGGATACGGCGGGTCACAGAGATCCTGTAACTTGGAAAGTAGATATGGAGGACCATAAGATTCTCAAGTGATGTAATAATAATCCCTACATTTTGATAGGAGATTTAGTTATTGCTAGAGGCTCAGAATGTGGAGATTCTGGGTTTAATATAGAAGCTCATACAATTACAAAAAAAATTTTATCAAAAGTTTGTTTGAATGGTTGGCTAAAGCATTTGTCAAAATATGGTCTACTAAAAGTAATTAAAAAAAATATGGTCTACTGAATAGGAGTTGGAGGTGCATGATTTCCCTTGGCTTGTTGATAAATGGATTTTAAAGAAGATCAAGGAGACTGCGATACTAGAGTGAGTATGCGGGGCAGGACCTAATCTTCATACTGGGAAGAATGGCACACCCTTCACAAATCCTGTAAGATAGAGTGGTGAGAGGGGTACCATTTGAAAAGGTTCATTGTCCCCCTTTTTCTTATGCCAGGATTTGGGGTTGGAGATGCTGCTGCTGAGTTAGAAGAATTAAATGCAATAGGTTTAATTGGGCCCTGGAAGTACCAGAGGCCAGGTGGCACCACTAAGTCACCAAAGGCAAGGTTATCATAGATACCATAATGTACAACACAGACAAAGCAATGTCCATAATGGCCTAACTCATAATGGGCAGATTAGAAAATGTGATTTTTATGGTGGCATGACATGTATGGATCTTTTGGTACTAGCTAATCAATCAATGTTTCCAGACATGAAGCAGATAAGAAGCCTACTGCATTTTTGTTTGATCTGTAGAGAGAAAAATAAGAATTTCAGAAAATTAAAGAAAGGCCACTACACTGGATCGTGGCAAAAGGAAGTCGGTCGGCGAAGCAATTTCCAGACCTGAGACAGTCTGCAGCTCCTGAACCCCTTGTGTAAAAGGGACAGCCAGGTTCTCCTGAAGAAGGACAAAACTTTTAAGAATTTTACTGTTAGCCTTTCTCCAGTCCTTCCCCAGAGGAAACTATGGCCTTTTACAAAAGTAACTGTACAATGGAGGAAAAATACAATCAGACTTCCAGGGTTTTACAGGACATAGATTCTGAACTGTCTCGGACTACAGGAGACCACAAAAAAACATTGTGGGCCTTAAGTTAAATAAATTAGGGCCTTATGGAAGAAGTCAGGTGATTAATGGGAGTTTTGGCTGAAAACTGACTCATGGTAGGTCTAGTACACACCCTGGTCCCAAAACATATGATTGGGATAGATATACTTAGAAATTGGCAGGTTTCTCACACTGGTTCCCTGACCTGTGGAATTAAAGGCTTTTATGGGTGGAAAGGCCTCTGAAGTTTCTTCTGCTGGGGAAAAAACACTATTACATCTCTGGAGGGACTGCAAAAATGAGTGCCACCATCAAGGGCTTGAAAGATATAAAAGCAACAAGAAGAAGAATAAGATAATAATAATGATAAGGGGGTAAAGGGCACAATTCCACCCCATCTCCCTTTACCTCTCTAGCCAGAGAAGAAGACAGATGGATCTTAGAGAATAGCAGTTGACTATCAAAAACTCAAGTAGTGACTCGAGCTGCAGCTGCTCTACCAGATGTAGTGTGGTGTGGTGTAGCATCCTAATGAGCAGATTAACACATTTTGTACATGATATGCAGCTGACATAAAGACCATCAGAAGTAATTTACTTTCAGTTGGCAAGTACAGCGGTATTCCCTGTGTCATAACTTAAAAGGAAGGGATCTTAATCATCTGTCTCTTCCACAATATCATACTGGTCTACTATACTTGTGGCATTATTCTGATAGGTCCAAGTGAACAAGAGGTGGTAGCAGCCACTTTGGACTTATGTACACATAAGCACATCAGAAGATGAAAAATAAATCCAACAAAACTTCAAGGGCCTTCTCCCTCAGTGAAATTCACAGGAGTCCAGTGGCAGGAGACATACAGAGAGAGTTCTTCTCAAGTGAAAGGTTTTATACCCAGCCCTTCTCAACACCAAGAAAGAAGAACTTTAGTGGGCCCATTTGGATTCTGGAAACAACACATTCCTTACTTGGGTGTATTACCCTGGCCCATATACCCAGGCCCATACCCTGCTCACTTCGTTTTGGGCATGAGACAAAAGGCTCTTCAACATGACCAGGCTCCTCTACCATTTAGACCAGCAGACTAAATAGTGTCAATGGCAGGTAAGGATGCTGTTGGGGCCTCTACAGTGGAATGTTGTAGCAGGGTTCTACCATCATCTGCGCACATCTTTTCCCTACTTGGGAGACAGCAAGTGGCCTGCTACTGGGTCATACTGGAAATATAATGTTTGACAATGAGCGACCAAGTTACCTTGAGACATGAGCTGGCCATGAGCAGGGTGTTATATGACCCACGGAGTCATAAAGCAGAACATGCACAGCAGCAATCCATCATCACATGGAAGCAGCACATACGTCATCTGGCCCAAGCAGGACCTGAAGTTCTGTAAAACCAAGTTATGTAAAGGAGTTGCCCAAATGCCTATCCTATTCCTGTTACAATGCCGCCTGCACCCAAGCATGCACCTGTGGCTTCCTGGGGTGCGCTATGATCAGTAGGCTGAGGAAGAGAAGAACCGTGGCCTCCCTTACTGATGGCTCTGCACATTATTCAGGTACTGCCCAGAAATGAACAGATACAGCATTACAAGCCCTTGCTGAGGCAGTCCTAAAAGACACAAAGGCAAAGGAATCGTCACCCAAACTTCAGGCAGTACATTAAATCATACATATTTTGTGGAAGGAAAATTGGTCAGATGTGTGAGTTTTCATTGATTCATGGGCTATATATAGCCAATGGACTGGCTGGATGATAAAGGACTTACAAAGAGTGTGATTGGAAAATTGGTGAGAAAAACATCTGGGCAGGAAGTATATGGATAGATCTCTCCAAATGCCAAAGAATGTGAAGATGTTTATACCCCGTGCTCATCAAAAGCTTACTTTTGATGAGGATAAATGTGGAGGATAAGTTCAATAATCAACTAGATAGAATGACCCATTCTGTGGACTGTCAGCCTCTCTTTCTCCAGCCATCCCTGACATTTCCCAATGGGTGGGCACAGGAAGACATGGGAATGGTGGCAGAGATGGAGATTATGTTTGGGCTTAACAACATGGACTTCCATTCCCCAAGGCTGACCTGCCAACAGCAGAGACTAATACTGAGCCACAAAATATGGCACCATTCCTTGAGGTGACCAGCCAACAATATGATGGCAGGTTGATTATATTGGACCATTTCCTCCATGGAAAGGACAACACTCTGTCCTTACTGGAGTAGACATTTATTCTGGATATAAACTTGCCTTTCCTGTTCACGTTGTTTATGTCAAAACCACTATCTGTGGACATAGAACGTATTATCCACTGTCATGGTATTCCAGACAGTATTGCTTCTGACCAAGGATCTCACTTAATAACCATAGGAATCCACTGGTTTTACCATATTCCCCACCATTCTGAAACAGCTGGCCCAATAGAAAGATAGAGCAGGGTTTGAAGACACAGTTACAATGCCAATTAGTGGCAGCAACATGAAGGGCTGCAATATGATTCTTCACACAGAGGTACCTGCTTTGAATCAGCAAGATTCCAGGGTCCATGAGATCAGGGATAGAAAAGGGAAGATTCCCAACTAACATCACACCAATGAGCCACTGGGACAATTTCTTGCTTCCTGTTCTGCTGGCCTAGAAGCTTTGGTTACAGGAGCCACAACAAGCTTCCCAATGCACTGGAGACTCAGCCTCCCCCTGGCTGGCAACTGAGCTTCTGATGCCAATAAGCCAACAGGCTAAGAAAGGAATAGCAGTGTTGGAAGGGGTGAATGACCCAGATTACCAAAGGGAAATTGGATTGCTTCTCCACAATGGAGGTAAGAAAGATTGTGTGTGGGTACAAGAAATTTATAGGTTGCCTTTTGGTATTACCATGTCCTGTGATTAAAGTCAGTGGTAAACTACAATAGTCTAATCCAGGCAGGATGACAAAGAACACAGACCCTTGGGAATGAAGGCAGGGATCATTCCTCCAAAGAGACATGACATGCTCGAGGTGCATGCTGAGGATAGAGGAAATACAGAACGGGAAGCAGAGAAAAACAGTTTAAGTATTTACCTACAGCAGTTGCAGAAAGGAGAATTTAAAAAAATTGGCATCCGGGGGCTGGTGAGATGGCTCAGCGGGTAAGAGCGCCCGACTGCTCTTCCGAAGGTGATAAGTTCAAATCCCAGCAACCACATGGTGGCTCACAACCATCCGTAACGAGATCTGGCGCCCTCTTCTGGAGGGTCTGAAGACAGCTACAGTGTACTTATATATAATAAATGAAATAAATCTTTAAAAAAAAATTGGCATCCGTGTTTATATCATATTTTGTTAAGAATGTTTGTAGAAATTTGTTTTTTCTTTCCTCAAATCCTTTATCATGAAATGTAACATTAATTAATCAGTGGTTGTTGTACTAAATATTGATTCCTCAAGGAAGATTGTCACCTATTATAAAATTTATAGTGTTTATAGTTGCACACACAATTGTTAAATCATATTAGGCACAATGATGACCTGGTTATTGTTTTCATTTGGAAATTAAGCAGGACATAAGAAACTGTAATTGTGACTCAAGATGACAAGGGGCGGACTTGTGATGGTTATTCTTTTATTTTTTTAAGATTTATTTATTTTATGTATATGAGTACACTGTGGCTGTCTTCAGACCCACCAGCAGACCGTGTCAGATCGCATTGCAGATGGCTGTGAGCCAGTGATGGTTATTCTTGGATGTCAACTTAATATATCTGGAATTAACTAAAACCCAAACATCTAGGTATACCAGTGAAGAACGTTTTTTAGTTAAATCATTTGAAGTGGAAAGACACACTTTTAAGATGGAAAGATACACCTTTAATCTTGGGTATAGACTCTGATGGTGGCCTATATACGGGATACAAAAGAAGGAAGCTTGTTCTCTTTGCCTCTTATCCTCATTTTTGCTGTTAAGTTCATTTCCTCACTGGCATTATAACCCTACTTCCTCAAATTCTAGCATGTACTCAAGACCAGCCAAGACATCTAGCCTCATGGACTGAACAACTATTAGATTCTTGGACTTTCTGTTGCTATTAATGTCACATACTTTAATAAATCATAGACAGATAGACAGACAGATGATAGATTCTTCAAAAGCTGTTCCTCAGCTGTTCCTCTAGACAACTCTAATACAAAAAGTAATGCCTTTAGTTAAAACATTTAAAATCTAGAAAACTACTGGGAGGCAGAGGAAAGCAGATCTCTGTGAGTTCAAGGCTAACCTGGTCTACAAAGTAAGTTCCAGAACAGCCAGGGCTAAACAGAAAAACTCTGTCTTGACACAAACACACACACACACACACACACACACACACACACACACACACACACACCCCAAAAGGGGGAGGGGGGAATCTAAGAAATAGGGGCTGAGCCAGGCAGTGGTGGCGCACACCTTTAATCCCAGCACTTGGGAGGCAGAGGCAGGCTGATATCTAAGTTCGAGACCAGCCTGGTCTACAGAGTGTTCCAGGGCAGCAAGGACTAAACAGAGAAACCCTGTCTTGAAAAAAACAAAAACAAAAACAAAAAGGAAAAGGGAAAGGGAAAGGGAAAGGGAAAGGGAAAGGGAAAGGAGGGAAAGAGGGAGGGAGAGAGAGAGAAAAAGAGAGAGAGAGAGAGGAAGGAAGGAAGGAAGGAAGGAAGGAAGGAAGGAAGGAAGGAAGGAAGGAAGGAAGGAAGGAAGGAAGGAAGAAAAAATATATATAGCCGGGCATGGTGGTGCATGCCTTTAATCCCAGCACTCAGGAGGCAGAGGCAGGTGGATTTCCAAGTTCGAGGCCAGCCTGGTCTACAGAGTGAGTTAGTTCTAGGACAGCCAAGGATACACAGAGAAACCCTGTCTCAAAAAAAAAAAAAAAAAAAAAAAGGAAAAAAAGAAGAGAAAAAGGAAAAAAAAAAAAAAAGGCTGGAAAGATGACTCAGCAGTTAAGAGCATATGCTACTTTCCCAGAGGACCTGGGCTCGAGTCCCAGCACCCATATGGTGGCTCACAACCATCTGTAACTCCAGTTTCAGGAGATTCAATTCCATCTTCTAGCTTCTATGGGCAACAGGCACACATATGGTAAGTACATAGACATATATGTAGGCAAAACACACATACACTAAATAACAACAATAACATCTAGACACTCATTGGGCTTCCCATTCATGAACTTGTAAAAGATTAACAGGCACAGTGTTATCTAGATATTCTAATGTCCCTCAGAAATTAGGCATTACAGTAGAGTCTTGGACCAAACCTATAGAACAGAGGCTGCAATTAAGAAAGTTGCCAACACTTTATCAAGCAGACAGTAGGACCTTCCAAGTATCTCTTTCCTCCTCTGGCCCAATGCCAATGTCTCACAATTTGGGATCCTAAGCATATTGCTGTCAATAAAACATGTACCCAGTTAGCAAAGCACAGAGGCTCAGTCTAAAGAACCAACCATATCCAGACAGGTATGGCCATCAGCTTACCTATAGCTGCATTTTGAAGAATAAATATCACGCACCAAGTTTCACTTAGGTTTCCAAATATGAAATTATCACAATTACACTGCTGACTTCTACACTGAGAAATATGTTCACAATTACACTGCTGACTTCTAGACTGAGAAATATGTTCTTTAACAGCAGAACCACAGGCCACTTTACACTACATTTTTGTTTGTTTGCTTGTTTGTTTTTCGAGGCAGGGTTTCTCTGTACAGCCCTGGCTGTCCTGGAACTCACTTTGTAGACCAGGCTGGCCTCGAACTCAGAAATCCGCCTGCCTCTGCCTCTGCCTCCCAAGTGCTGGAATTAAAGGTGTGAGCCACCACGCCCGGCCATACTACATTTTTATTTAAGACTCAAAAGGGTCTTAGTATATAGCTTAGTAGTAGAGTGCTCATCAAATATTAGTAAAACCTAGGTCCAATCTCTCTCAACACATACTCACATACGCACAGAATTTCTGAAAAGAAGTGCTCTCTAAAAGTTCTTCCCTTTCTGTACCCTACCCTAGCAAATAAGGTGAAATGTACAGCCTAAGAGCGTATTCCTGAGCTCAGATGCTAAGCAGGAGGGTGGAGCATGAACACTTTATTTAACCCTCCCTAGCTGCTTCTGAGTGAGCTTCATTTCTTCTCCCAGGAGTGCTCCAAAAGATGTCCTCCTCAGCAACATCAGCAACAACAAAAGCACCATGCACTTGTTAAACATCGCAAGTTGACCATCTCACCTTACCTCAAAGCATACTGCAGTTACCAAAATACACGCCACCAGCACGCAAGAGCCGAAGATCCATGCGATGCTTGCATCTAATCCAACAACAGGGCTTCCCCTCAGAGCTCCTTGATGAGACATATAACAGATAATCCCACTGATTTCCAGTAACAGTGTAACCAGAACACATCATTGTCCTAAGTCTGTGTGTGCTCTGTCTTGTTTTTTAATTGTAAAAGCAGAACAGTGGATTTACTTCGCTGGCAAACGTCTTTCATGACCTTTGATTCTGAATTACAAACATGTGTAACCGTTTCCAGAACAGATACACCTCATGCCACCAGCTCAATCACAGGAGACATATGTCCCCAAGGTATGCTTGCAGACAGGGCACAGGCTTGAACACTACCTGTTCTTCAGAACAACTGCTGCAAGGACAGAGATACTACAACCTTCCATCTATGTTCTAGACCCTACATCCAGGGCTAAAGAACTCATAGGCCCAGTAAAATGTGCTTCTTAGAGGAACTGCATTACTGGGGACAAGTTTGAGAGTTCAAAGTTCATCCTGCTTCTAGTTCCAATGCAGTTGAAGATTCAATCTCTCAGTATCCTGCTTTAGCATCCTGTCTGGCATGCCTCCCCAACACAATGATGGATTCTTGTCATTCTGAAACTGAAAGCCAAAACAAACTATTCCATAAATTGCTGTTAATTATGGTGTTTTACCATACCAGCATAACAGTAACCAATCCAGAGGCTAAGAAGAAATCTTCTCTGACACTACGGCAAAGGTTAAGAGGTGACACAACACTATCAAGTATCTACAGACACTGAACAGGGGAAACCCCAAACACTCGACTGCTTTCCCCAGCATACTGCCTACATTCCCCAGCCTAACCCACATAAACAGCTAGAAAACTAACTCCTTTATTTAACAGTCAAACTAATAAATCACCAGATAAAGAAGCCAGGCCTGATTACCAGTATGCCTATAGTTCTAGCACTACATAAGTTCAAGACCAGCACAGGCTACAGAAAGAAAACTATGTCAAACAAACAAACAAACAAACAAGTAAACAAACAATCCTCTGTAAGTTAATACTGCTATAATTAAATGTTCCTGGTCTTTTTTTAAAAAGTTATCTTATGTGCATGAGTGTTTTGTTTGCAAGTCTGTGAGACCTGAGAGGGTATCAGATGCCCTAAAACTATTAATAATAATTGTGAGACAGTACTTGAGTGCTGGGAATTAAACCCAGGTCCTATAGCAGAGTAGTAGTCAATGTTCTTAACTGCTAAACGATCTTTCCAGACTCACTATGCATACTGTGTAATCAAACAAAATGTGCTTTGTTGCCTCTAGTGTGTCTTTTTTTTTTTGGGTTTTCGAGACAGGGTTTCTCTGTGTAGCCCTGGCTGTCCTGGAACTCACTTTGTAGACCAGGCTAGCCTCGAACTCAGAAATCCAACTGCCTCTGCCTCCAGAGTGCTGGTATTAAAGGCGTGCACCACCACGCCCAGCCTCTAATGTGTCTTGAGGGAACCCTGGTCATCTCTGGTAAGATGTAGGGTTTGGAGGCTGGGACTCAGTGGTTAAGAGCACAAGTTACTCACCAGAGGTCCCAAGTGTGATTCCCAGCAACCACATGGTGGCTCATAAACACTTATAGTGAGATCCGGTGCTCTCTTCTGGCACACAAGTTTACATGCAGATAGAGAACTCATACACATAAAATAAATAAATCTTTAAAAGAAAAAAAAATGTAGGGTCCCTGGGACAACCAATGCTCCTGGTTCCCTTCCTCCAGCCTTGCTGCTCTAAGCAGGTACCGCCAATGAACTTAAGTACATTGTGCTGTTCTTAAGGATAGAATACTGTGCATTATCAAGTACATGTGTCTTGCTTGTAGACTGTACTTACAAGGGTACCAAGAAAGCATGCCACACTCTTTGACATGACTTATAATATCAATATAACAGGAAAATGAAACAATTTTGTTGGGTACAATGATGGGTACTTCTATTCTAGTCTTGGCACTCAGAAGTCTAAAGTGGGAGGCTCTAGAGCCTAGAAGTTCGGAGACAGCCTGGGCAAAACAATGACCTGTCAGCCCCAGCTGGAGGTGACTTCACACATGCAAAGCCCCAGCAGGCTGGAGGTGACTGACTGACTGACGTCGCACATGCAAACAGTTGTCCTTTCATCACTGCACAATGGTCCTAGCCTCATATTTTTCTATTTTATTTATTTCAACTTAAATTTTATTTATCTAGACAACACCTCACTAGGCTGGCCTCTAATTTCTGAGCTTCCTGTTTCTTCTTCTCTGTTTTGAATATACATGTTAAATTAAAAATATAAAATATGAGGGTTTAGAGAGATGGCTCAGTAATTAAGAGGACTGCCTGCTCTTCCAGAGCACATTCCCAGCATCTACATGGCAGCTGACAACTGTCTGTAACTTCAGCTCCAGGGGATACAACAAGGCACACACATGATGACAGGCAAGCCTAACACAAAGTAAAATAATAAATGATGTACACATACAAATGAAACTCCAAGATTTCTTTCATATAAACAACACTTTATTATCATGCCATATCACTTTCTGAAGGCAAAATGTTGCTGGGTGTGGTGCCTTATGCCTGTATTCACAGGAAAGCAGGGCAGTTATGAACTGGAGGCCAATCTGAGCTATGTCATCAAGAGTCTTTAAAAAAAAAAAAAAAGAAGTTGACATGCTATAAAACTTTCAGGGATGGAGAAATGGCTCCACAGTAGAGAGCACCTTTTATTGCAAACGAACTGGGATGAATTCCCAACACTCACTGGCAGCTCCTCACTGTGCTTAACTCGAGTTCCAGGGGAGCTAACACTTTTCTGACCTTCTTGACAGCCCAGCAAACAAATGGCAACTATATACAGTAAGCAAAACATTCATATAGAAATATTGGGGGGGAGGCGCTGAAAAGATAACTCAGCGGTTAAGAGCACTGACTGCTCTGCCGGAGGTCCTGAGTTCAAATCCCAGCAACCACATGGTGGCTCACAACCATCTGTAATGAGATCTGATGCACTCTTCCAGGGTGTCTGAAGACAGCTACAGTGTTCTTACATATAATAAATAAAGAAATCTTTAAAAATAAAGTAGTAATAATTTTTTTCACATTAACTCTACCAGAGCCTAGACCAAGTAGGCCAACCCTATAGTCTCTCAGTATAGGATCCTAATATTTTATTCTAGTCGGAGAAATACATCTCTAGAATCATGAAATACTAACAATCAATTTTTGCCAAAAAATAAAAAAAACAAACATTTTGCTTTTCCTTGTTACTCATTAAGATCCATGAGTATGGCCCCCATCCCAGGTGTCTGTGGCTGGCCTTCCATGTTACCACTCTCTTTTTCCTTTTCTTCATTTTGAACAGTAGCCTACTGCAGGGACAAGCTGGATCTACCTTCAAACATAAAAACACTTCTTCTGAGGGACCGGGCGAGGTGGCACACGCCTTTGATCCCAGCACTCAGGAGGCTGAGGCAGGCGGATTTCTGAGTTCGAGGCCAGGCTGGTCTACAAAGTGAGTTCCAGGACAGCCAGGGCTATACAGAGAAACCCTGTCTCGAAAAAACAAAACCAAAAACAAACAAACAAAAACAAAACAAAAAAAAAAAACATTTCTTCTATTGGGATGGGAGGGGGTTACGACACAGGAGCACCCCCGCTGCCAGGATAGCTTCTGCCTATTACTAATGCTCTGTAATCGCTTAAAGCCTGTAACCAGTTTCCTTTCTTATGAACTTCTTACTAATCCCTTCCCCCACTTTGTCTTTTCAAGACAAGGTCTTACTCTGGCCTTGCTGGAACTCACTGTGTATACCAGGCTGGCCTCGAACTCAGATATCTGCATGCCTCTGCATCCCCAGTGCTAGGATTAAAAGGATGTGCCACAATACCCTGCTCTTTTTCTTCTATTATTTATTTACTTTACATCCCTATAGCTTTCCCCCTTCTGATAGTTCCCCCCCACTCCGCTCACCCAGTCCCTCCCTCTGCCTTCTTTTTCTTTATTGAAAAAGTATATATACATACAGTCTGCATGTATACAAGAGCATCACATGTGGACCTGTCATGCAAAGAAACCAAAACAACATACTGGGTCCGCTGGAACTGGAGTTATAGATGGCTGTATGTCATCATGTGAGCTCTGAAAACTGAACCCAGGTCCTCTAGAAAGGCAAGTGCTTTTAGTCAAGAGCCATCGCTCCAGCCCCTATAGTTTCCCTTCCTTCAAGCAACTCAAGAGAAAGATCAGTCAGATCCATTTCAAAGGGGCCAAAGTCAATGGTGACCAAGATTTAAAAAAAAAAAAAAAAAAAAGAGTAAGGAAATTTATTAAAGAGGTAGTGGGGAGGTCTGTTAACAACACAGAAAGATAACATTTGGGGGCTACTAACTTGAAAACATTAAGAACTGGACAAGACATGAAAATCTTAAAACATGCCAAGACTTTTTCTTGCCAGTTATCAAATCTTCCTTTAGAGAAGACAATATGGCAGCTACAATGGTAAGACCCAAAGGCAGATAGGCCTTTATGGAGAGAGATGCACCTATTCTCAGAATACAGGCCAGTCACCCTAGGAGGTTTGGGACATATCAGCCAAAGATCCCATTCCTCCCAACCGACCACACTCAGAAAATCATGAAAGTTACAACTCTCCCTGAAACCAGCAGCATAGGATACCAGGTCCCAAGCCACAGGCAGACCTGTCCTGCCCATTTCCAACTCTACTCTTCATGATAACAGTTAATACAACATGCACATAGTGCTAAACAAACATAGCAACTGCTGGGTCTGCAGACCAGATGGTGGAAGAAACAAGTGATCTTGTAGACAAGACCATCAACCTACTATTTTTTCAACAAAATCTCTCACAAGGACACAAGAGATGCTACTTATGGACCCCAGGAGATTTCATGGTAGTCACTCCACACCATCCTCTCTGAATAAAATCCAGGACAGCAGTCACTGCCCTGAGCAAAACTCAATCAGGCCCAAGAGCAAATACAAGAAGCAGTACTCACGGATTCCATGGCAAAAACCAGTGTTGCTCAGGAATGGGTATGAACTCCAGTATGCTCTGAAAGGAGAAAGGAAGAACAAATTAAGTCAGTACTAATCTCTTTCTGGTATCTCTCTACCTGGACCAATTGTAATATAACAAGTAAAATGTTACAAAGGTTCATCTCTAGCTGGTCTGGGTTTATAAAGAGCTCCTATCTGATGGTTTGCCTTACAGCAAGTGTTTATTCTCAATACTACAAACCAAGGCTTCCCAGGACAGGGTGAGGGAAAGATCCATCATGATTATCTGATGCCCCTGGTTTGGTGTGTCTTCCTTTCCTCCCCTAGGCAAGGACTCAGCACGAGGCTTGTTTCACCTTAAGACAAGCTTAGATGGAGTTTAACAGAAATCCAAACAACATGATCATCAAACCCTTATCAAAGTCTTACATTTTTTTTATCCTCTAAGAGATTTTTGTTGAAACTTCTACAGTATATCATATTTCCAACTGACTGAACATTCTCCCTCTCTCCACTGTCCCTTGTATGCTCCCCAAAACAAGACAATGCTTGAGGTCCAGTACAGAATACTCCTGGGCTCGTTCACTGGTTAGCTATGACCCAGCATGTACACCCCATTGCATGTACTCATACTTCATATCCTTCATCTACTTTCATACTCAAAATCTAAAGAGGAATCCATTCTCAAAGACACAGCAATGTATTTCAAGAGCCAGCTGTACATGCCTATAGCTCCAGTAGTTGGCAGGTGTAGCCAAGAGAATCAAGAGTTTAAAATCATCCTTGGTTATATCACAAACTCAAGACTCACATGGACGGGCCTACCTGAAGTCTTTTCTTAAAATTGAAAAATTCCAATTCAGAAAGGATGAGTTCAGGAGGCTGGAGTAATGGATCCGGTGTTACTTTTCCAGAACCTGAGTTACATCTCCAGAACCCGCAAAGTTGGTTTATTGTCTGTAATGCTAGGTCCATGGAATCTAATGCCCTCTTATGGCCTCTGCAGGCACCAGGCATGCACATGGTACACAGATATACATACATGCAGGCAAAACACCCATATACAGAAAGAGAAGAAAAGGCAGAAAGGGGACAACTCCAGCAACCTTCCAAAATTAGGTTGGTGTTCTTCCAGCCACTACTTGAGACTGCCTGCATACTTTCTATGGGACCAAATGTGGCTGGGATGTGCTGGGATATGGCTGTGCTCTTTACAAGGTAAGCCCATGGTGGTATAAGCCCAAGAGGCTCAGCAAAGCTGTTCACAGAGCAAATTCTTCTGGGAGAAGTTATAGGGATGTCCCTAACCCACAACCAGTGCCTTGTCCTGCTTCATTCTACACAGAAGACAGGTTTCCTCCCTCTACACTTTAAAATTATGTATTAATGATATATATATATATATATATATATATATATATATATATGAGTGTTTTGCCTGCATGTACATCATGTGCATGCTTGTCGCCTCTGGAGAGGAGAGGGGTATCCAATCCCTTTAAACTGGAGTTACAGACAGCGGTGTTCCAACCATCATGTGAGCGCTAGGAACTGCACTTGGAACTTCTGCAGGAGTAGCAAGTACTCTTAACTGCTGAGTCACTTCTCTAGGCCCAACTCCAACTGACTGTTAAAATAAAAAAAGTCTTATCAACATTAGTGACTCCCAAAAATCTGAACAATGAGCAAAAAAGGAACAGGTCTTAAAGGAGTGGACCATCCTTAGGAACCTGTGGGAGATTGGGTCCAAGATTCCCTAGAGACATTTAACTCTAGAATGTTCCTGACCCGTATATGAAGGAGGAGGAGGAGGAGGAGGAGGAGGAGGAAGAGGAGGAGGAGGAGGAGGAGGAGGAGGAGGAAGATGTGGAAGAGCAGAATTATTTGCATAAAACCTAGAAGTACCCCTCCTTAAACACTTAAAATGCTTCTATAATTATCGTGTAATCAACTATTATACAATATTGTGTAGGCTACCATGATGAGGAAAGGTTACTGTGTGCGATTTTTCTTGAGTATTTTCAATTCAAAAGGTTAATTACAAACACTATAAATATCAGACAATGAATTTGTCAGAACCATGATCTTGAATTTCCTAGTCTTCTGGGCTTTAAGAATTTATTTTTTGTTAATTTTAAAAGAATAAAGGGGGGGAGCAGTTACATATCCATAGTTATCTTTCAAGCCTATATGGAATTTAATATATAGAATTTACTATGTACAGTAAGAGCTCAGAAAGCAACAAAACATTCCAAGATTCAGAACAATAGTCTCTGTGGGACGTGAGAAGAAAGCCCGGAGCCCTTTATGGCTGGGAAGAGCCAGTGGGGCTCAGCATGCACACAGCGATCATGGCAGCTCCAGCCCCACAGACTGCCAGGCGGGTGGCCAGAGCTGGTCCTTCGCCCTCCTATTAACTGCAGGGGAGGGAAGAGCCACAGCCTGAAGCAATGGCACGCTGCCCCGCACCCCATGGTAGGAGTAATCACACTTCTGTTTGTGACTGAGCTAAAATAGCTTAATTCTGTATTTCACAACTAGGGCTTTAATTAAAGGTATAAAGACAACTTTTCATTCAGCAAATGATTTTATATAAGAATGTATTAATCTAAAGGTAAAATCAAATTCCAGTATCAAAACCAAGAATATCTTGTATCCAGTCTTGCAAAAGTCACTTTAAAACACAGATGACAAAGTGTTCCCACTTTCTGTACATACAAGAAATCAGGTAAAGTAAGTCATGTGCTGTGAAGACAGTAAGATTGCGAATACAGATTATTTATTTTTAGAGGCAATTTCAAACTTAAGAAACATTGCATTTTACACATAAAAAGTATAGAAAAATGGTGAAGTTAACTTTCAAAATAATGGAACAAACCACATAATCTCCCTGGAATGGCTCTTACTCTCTTACTCTTCCTTCTCTGTCCCTTCTCTCCTCGTTCCCTTCCCCCATTTCTCTCCACGTGTCCATGGCTGGTCAGTCTGTCTCTACCCCCCAACTTCAACTCCCCTCTTCATGACCTAAATTTAAAAAAATAAATAAATAAATAAATAAATAAATAAATAGACTATTCCATACCTAAAAACCTCCCTGGAATGCCTTAAGACCTAGGGTTGGGGGGGGGGGGGCGCGCGATAAAATAGGGAAAACACAACAAAACTCACCTACTCATAAGCCATGACCCCATTCAAAGTGAGGTGCAGCTCCCAGCACATGAGCAGGGCTGAGTCAGGCGACCTTAGAGCCCAGGGCAGGAGAGGCTCTGAGGACTCACAGTATCCTCAAGCACAATCTCCAACTTTTGCTCCCCAACGTATTAAAAAAATTTTTTTCATTTAATTAAAAAAATATTTTAGCTTGGTTTTGCTGTACCAAGATATTCCACGTGCATGTTACAAAGATAAAGTGCGCTTTCTTGGTCTATCCTTAAATCTCTTTATAGGCTACTAATTAAAGCCTTAAAGTTATTAAAAACAAGTATGAATAAGTTGAACAGAGTACTAGCTGCTCTTACAGAAGACGCAGGTTCAATTCCTTCCCACCCACATGGTGGTTCACAAATCATCCTGAGTCCAGTTTCAGAGGAGATGACAACTCTTAACCATAAGAACAGGACTTCTCGTGCAGGTACTGGAGCGGCTCCTAAGATAGTGTTTCTCAACCTGTGGGCTGTGACCCTTTTGGAATCAAATGACCCTTTCACATGGGGTTGCATGTGAGATATTTGCATTACGATTCACAACAGTAACAACATTACAGTTATAAAATAGCAACAAAAAATAACTATGGTTGGGGATCACCACAACAAGAGGAACTATATTAAAGGGTTGGTGTATGAGGACCAATCTCATGGGTAATTTGGTTGTCCCTTCCCGTGCCATCATGTGAAACACAAGCTTACATCCCCACGTGTCTGACACTGAGAAAAAGTCCTAGAATGGCCTTAAACTCCCAATTCTCCTGACTCTGCTTCCTGAATGTCTACAAAGTTAGACATGCATCACTCTGCCTGGTTCCTAGGGTGACAATGTCCATTATCCTGTTTATATGACCTTTTGTATGATAACGTCTTAGAAATGAAAGATGCATGAGCAGCTTTCAAAAATTAAAGAAAAGATGTGGAAACGCTCTCTATAACCGCAGACAGTAACAAATGAACAAAAGCCAATCCTTCCTCACAGAAGTCTGAGCACAAGGAGAACAGGCACGCGACCAAGGCTAGTGAGTTCAATCAATGCCACAACTGCCTGGGATGGAGTGCTGAATCATTCTCCAAGTGCAAGCTCGAAGTCAAAATGTATGTGTATAAATACACATGACTATCTAATGTTGACACATTTCATTTCAATAACCCTACAAACTATGCCATCATGATTATCCTTCTTTACAGATGAGAAAACTGAACCATGGGTCTATGAAAAATATACAGAGGGTCACACAGTCAGTGCTGGAGGGGCTGGGACTCAAATCCAGCTAGATCCAGAGAATCCCTTTTCTCTGGAAACTCAATATTTGCACATGAAAGCTATTCTTACGGCTTTAACTATTTTGCTGGAGCAAGTGCATGAGAATTCAGAGAATCCCTGTATGGCCAGAAGTTCTCGGAATTCACAGGCAAGTGAGTTTCCTTCCCTTCCTGACAATACTAGAGTCCAACAAGCTGTGCTGGGTCATGCCTAGGACTGACCCTGCCTGGCCTCCTTCTAGAGAAGCAAGACTGACTCAATCTAGTCTCCTCCCTTTCCCACCCTCCTGGGAGGATAAAGAAGTTAAAACAAGAAAACTCCTCACACACCTTTAAATGTAATGTTTCCTTCACCTGAAGGGAGAAAAAAAAAGGCAAAACTAAAGGTTTCAATACAATTCCTTGTACTCCTAAGCAGGAGAAGATGCCAGGCCTCCCTTCCATCTAGTCTGTAAACTACTCTTCCCACTACAACCTTCCCATCCTTGCTAAGCCATAGCTGTGATCACAGGTGTTTTTACGTGGACAGATACACACATAAAATAAAAACCAGAAAGGAAAACTGCAGGTTAGAGATTGATAAGTACCTGAAAACAAACTCAAGCTAAAGAAAGTGACTCGGCGCAGCCCAAGCATTCCACATGGAGGAGCCTTGGCAAGGTTATGCAAGCTGCAAAGGGCGGCCTAGACGCCACAAGGTCTGAATAACCCGCACCAAGTATCAATCAAGAAATCCAGGACAACAAACTCCTTCCAAAGCGACTCTCCAGGCTGGAAGGAGGAAGAATAGGAAATCTCTCCTCCTTTCTGACACTTCACTCACACATTCTAACAATAAAGACATAAAACCAACTTTTCAGAAGGCCTAGAGACAGCCACTATCACAAGCTCTTCTCAAATCCACACAATTCCACAGCAGTATACCTAACAGAGTTTTGCCTTGGTTCCTTCCCACCGAAGCTCAGGTTTATTCACACAGCAATGTTGGAGAAAGGTGCAGCTCTCAGGAATGTAGACAGCAGATCCTGACTCCGTAGAGTTAGGTCCCCTCTGTAGAGTTAGGTCCCTTTCTCCCTCCACGTAAATCTGTACACTTCCTCTTTCTATCATGTCCCAGCAGCAGGAGCCCTACATCAAAAGCCAGAGGCTGATGCAACCATCTTGGGCTTTTGAACTGTAAGCACAAATACATGTCTCCTTGGTCACTTGCCCACGTGTGTTTTCTTTGGTGTTCACTGCCAACCTCATTACTTCTTGAGTAGTGTCGTGGGTATAGTAACGTGGCAAGAGCCCATGCTGGAGTTGTTCTGGGTGTCAGTGTGAGGAGCTGTTCCGTGTGTTGGGCACAGCCTCTTCTGTCAGACAGGAAATAGACTCTCATTTACAAGCCTCATCTGCAGGACTCCTTGCAAACTCCCTCTCTTGGGGCCTCAGGAAGACAGATTAAGAAGCAACATAACAAACCACATAAGGAAGCACCCACAGGAAAACACAACCTACACCAGTGAGGCACCATTAAAACTTGAACACTGAGATGGCTCAGTGATTAAGTGGAATACTGACTGCTCTTGCAAAGGATCCAAGTTTACTACCTGGCACCAAAATAACAGGATTTACAACCACCTCCAGGTAATCCAACCCCTTCTTCTTCTTTAGCTTCCATAGACATTCACACACAACTCACTCACACATACACACACACACACACACACACACACACACACAAATTTGAATATTAAAAAATTATTGAAATAAATGAGTGAATAAATAATCAAACAAAAACTTGAACCTCAGTGGACTACCTAGCTAGAAACTTCATTTTGGAAAAAGAAATGAAAAACTGGAGAATTCAAAGAGAAAGACACATACCAGAGACAGCACAGAACCTGGAGAAAACTAACAAAAGGTATAAAATGACTCCAGTCAAGTTGCAAGATGCAAGTTTGTTGCCATCTGCTACCAATTCAAAGAAAAATTAAGGAAATGGCTGCTTATATCACAGTCACAAAGAGTAAAACAGCAATAAAGAAAAAAATGACTTAAATTTCTTGAGAGTAAAGAAGGAAAACAGTTGGTATGTCTAAGAAAATAGGAGTTCTAATCTATAAGACTCTGCTTATCCCTAAAACAACTTTAAATTTTTAAGATTCTCCTTTATCTGACAAAACTATTTTTCCCTTTAAAAAAAGATCCTTTGGAGGCTAGAGAGATGGCTCAGGACTAAGAGCACATGTTACTCGTGCAAAGGACCTGAGTTCAGATCCTAGCACCCACACCAGGCAGCTCACAACTGCCTGTGACTTAACCTTACTCAAGAAGCATGTTAGCCTCTGCCCTCCAGACACAGACACACATACAAACACGCAAGCACCTGCTAAAAAATAAATCTTTAGCCAGGAGTGCTGGAGAATGCTTTTAGCCCCAGTACTCAAAAGGCAGAGGCAGATGGACACTGGAGTTCAAGACCAGCCTGTTCTACAGAGTTCCAATACAGCCAGGGCTACACAGAGAAACTGCCTCGATAAACATAGGTATAGGTAGACAGACCTTTTAGAGAAGCTTGTTTATAGCTTGTGGCAAAAGTCAAATAAAAAAGAGGAATAAAGGCAAGGTGGCCCGTGTATAAGTATGCATAGTACATGTCTGCATTCATTGTGCTTAGTACAACGGCAGGTTACTGACATACCCCAAGTATGGAACACTCAGGTATCAGGAAAACTCAGAGGGAGCTGGTGAGTAGCAGGTCTCTCACACTACATCTTAATCGGAGTATCATCTTCCTCCTCCTTGGAAGAAAGTTCCAAGTGTCCGAGTAATCTGCCTAAAACTCAAAGCTTAGCTCTGATACATGCATGTAAACTAGTCACACACACCACCTCCCATCCTCATGCTAGTGAGCACCCCATCCACACCAGACTCCTCTGAAATCTCTCCCAGTTTCCTTCGGCTTCTACATGCTCTTCTGAACTATGTCCATCGCCACCATTCTGCTCAGCAATCTCATCAGCTGCTGTGGTCCAACCATGCTGCTTAACTCCGCTCTGAATAACTATGTCCATGTCCAGCTAGAAACACTCACTGTCAAAGCATGCTTCCCATCCTCCTCGTGTACACACCACACGGGAAGTGTGGGCACACTGTTCTATCCAGCCTATTCTTTTCCTGAACTTCCTGTCTATGCAATCCTACAAGCCAGAAACCAACAGCTATTCCTTCTTACTGACAAAAGTGAGATTGTAAAACCTGCCAATTCTATTGCAAGAAAAATTTTTTTAAAAATTAAAAAAAAAAAAACCTTTCTACTTCTACCACTACTATCCTAATTTCTTTCTTTTTTGTTTTATTTTTTGTTTGTTTGTTTGTTTTTCTTTTTATTTTTTTCGAGACAGGGTTTCTCTGTGTAGCCCTGGCTGTCCTGGAACTCACTCTGTAGACCAGGCTGGCCTCGAACTCAGAAATCCGCCTACCTCTGCCTCCCCAGTACTGGGATTAATGGCGTGTGCCACCACGCCCGGCTACTATCCTAACTTCTAACTCTCAGTAAAATCAATATTTACTGACCTACATTATTATAACTTAGTTCTCTGCCTTCAATCACACACCCGATCAATTTATCCTCCATACTGCTTAGAAGTGAGTCTACCACACCTGACACTCACTTATAGTCACTGGACTAACAAGGAATATATTTTGATCTTCAAATTTCACAACCATAATGAGAAGAAAGAGTACCTTATGATGGCCTAGATAAGCATGCCTGTGAGCAATGCCATGGTGGCACACCCCTATAAATCTCAGGACTTGGAAGACTGGGCAGGAAGATCCAGAGTGACATCAACCTGCATTATATGGCAGGACCCTGAGACTCAAGCAGAGGAAGGGTCAACAAGAAGAGACAGAGAGTAGAGGAAGAGAATAAATATTATCTAAGCACACTTGTATACCTTTGTGAAAATGTTATAATGAAACCCATTATTTTGTACAAATAATATATATTAATATTTTAAAAAGATATCACAAGATTGGACATAGTGAGTGTATGCCTTTAATCATAGCACTCAGGAAACAGAAGTGGTGGATCTTCTGTGAGTTTGAGGCCAGCCTGGCCTGCACAGCCAGCTCCAGGGCAGCCAGACTGACTACATAGAAAGACCTTACCTAAAGAACAGAATGAAAAACACAAAGGGTTCTCCTCCACTCTGCTCACCTGGCAAACTACTGATCTTTCAAATCAAAACTAAGTCTTGACTTACTTCCAAAAGGTCTTTGATATTTTTAAAAATCTCTAAAAGGACATGTAGACTTTACATTTTTACCTTACATCACCACAAGAGATGGGAGCTGGGCAATATAACCTGGTCAAGTGGAACGAACACACACACACGCACGCACACACACACACACACACACACACACACACACACACACACACACACGCACGCACGCACGCAAGTCAGATCAAGGAAATGCAAGTAGCAAAGTCAGCTGACACATTAACACGTAATTATGTAAACATTACCACAGAAATTACAATCTCTATCTACCCCAGCACTTGGCCCTTTTGGTCCATTCAATTTACATTCTCTGAAATATTAAAGTTTGACTGGGAATGTATATAGCTTACACATGAAATGAAGAATAAAAAATGAAGAACAAGAAAAGCAGGAACTCCTCCAAACCGTACCTCAGTAGCCTGTAAAAGAGTGGCTCTGACTCTAGAACTCTGGCCCTGGGAGGGCGGCAAACTCCTTTCCTCCTTCAGGCATGACCTAGCGCTCCAACAGCAAACAAGCTCTCTACAGTGATAAAAATGCTTTCTTGCCGGGCGGTGGTGGCGCACGCCTTTAATCCCAGCACTCAGGAGGCAGAGGCAGGCAGATTTCTGAGTTCAAGGCCAGCCTGGTCTACAGAGTGAGCTCCAGGACAGCCAGGACTACACAGAGAAACCCTGTCTCAAAAAACAAACAAACAAAAAAAAAAAAACAAAACAAAAACAAAAACAAAAAAGGGGGGGGGGCCTTTCTCCTCCTTACTGAGACTCAAAAAGCATTCAGAATACATTACTTCAAAACAGAAATACACACTGTTCACTAATCTCAACTCAAACAAGACCAAACTCTCAGAGCCTTCCTGCAAAGTGTGATGGCCCATGTCTTTAGTGCCAGCACTTGAGAAGCAGAAGAAGGTACACCTCTTGAGTTTGAGGCCATCCTGGCCCATATAGTGAGTTCTAGGCTAGCTAGAACTACCATGTGAGACCTCATTCCAATAATTAGAAAAATAAGTAAATAAGAGTTTCTAAGGAGCAGTGTGAAAGTGAGGCTGCCGTTGCTTGGAAGAGGAGCTGTAGTTTGGAGAAAGAGACTGACTCCTTGGCCTGAAAAGTAGCTGCATCAGGGCTAGACTAGTAACATTTGGTTCTTTTCTTCGACAGACATATAAGAATGAACATGGTGTGTCATGTACATATAATTCAAGGCCCTCTACTTAAAGCACTGACTAGCCTTTCCACTCACTGGTATCGATGGCAAAAGGAGCTCCACAGAGTAGGCACTTACCTACTACAGAGACTGTCTGCCATAGCTTCTCTCAACGTGCCTCTTAGCAAGTCCACCTCCTGATGTCAGTACATTCTTCTCTGTATGAACTGAGGACTGCAAAGTGAGTTCTCACCTCCCCTGATCTCCACTCTTTACAAGTAAATCTAATGAGGAAACACTAACTTAGTTCTTCCTTCGCCCTCTTCCAAAATGACCTTGTGTAATAATCATGTAATAATCACCTAAGAAAATTTTTCTCTCAATTGAGAAAATCTGCCCCCACCCAACAAAACTGTTACAGAGGACTGGTTTGGGGGGTGGGGTAAGCTTTTAAATGCAAAGATC
Organism: Mus minutoides; assembly: GCA_902729485.2. Taxonomy (NCBI): domain Eukaryota; kingdom Metazoa; phylum Chordata; class Mammalia; order Rodentia; family Muridae; genus Mus; species Mus minutoides. The sequence goes on along the minus strand of LR753639.1, from coordinate 36,044 downwards.
CAACAGCCCTTTCATACACATTTCAAAACAGATGTCTCCTAGAACCCACACTTGCTCTGTGGGATGATATCAATATGACATGTGGCAACACCAGTCTCTTACAGGAATACTACACTCAATTTCAAACACATCAAAGCCTTTTAGTCGGGAACAGTGGCTCCTGTCTATAATCCCTGCCCTCAGGAAGCTAAGGAAGGAAGAATGACCTGAAGGCTGAGGCCAAACTGGGCTACAAAGTGAGATCTCTTCTCAAACAAACAAAGCCTTCTGATGCCAGTCACCTAACAGCTCATGAGCATCAAAGGACATGAGCAGCAGAGAACAAGAAGGAGAAATTGCTGAGATTCTGGGAGCTGAGCAGACTGGTATCCTAAAGAATGTATGCTGACTTATAAGACTGAATAACTGGGTAAAACCAACATTGCCCTAAAATACTAGGCAAGAAAAGGTGAAGCAGGGATCCATGAGACTGTGCTTACTCAATGGTGTGGTAATTCATTTTCAAGATGTAGTCTGCTAGGAAGCCAAGAATGTAGCCATAAACACACATCCACTGTCACTTTACTCACAGGCTTGATCATAACTGGTCAGCATACAGAATAATACAGAATAAAGAATGCATGTGTATGTCACCTGTGTGCAGATGCCCAAATAAGCCAGAGAAGAGGATCCGGACTTGGAGCTGAGGTAACAGGCAGTTGTGAGATGTCCAATGTGTATGCTAGAGGAACAGCAAGTTCCCTGTGCGCCAGAATGTCTCTTTTTTAAAACTTCTATTTATTTAATTCAAAATGCTGGCAATCAATGTTCTTCATCTCTAAACTGTCACAATTTCTAGAAGGACAATTTGTACTGGTTTGGTGACTATGCTAAACCATCCATTAGCCTGGAAGGTAATACTATGAGCAGAAGGTTTTGTACATAGTCCTGAAGATTCTCCCAGCAATCCTGACATCCCCAGGAAAAAGTCAGGTTCTTCATCATGAATATGAAGCAAAATTCTCTTGTTCCAACATATGGGTGAAACTCAGAGGAGTAACAACAAGAATGGCCTCAACCTCCTAAGCAGCGTCCCAAGAGGCTCCAAGAGCTGCAGCGTGTAAGGACAGCACAAAAGGGAAGACAGGAAGGTTCAGATTCACTGTGTGTGCACTGAGAGCTTAACCCTTCCTTCTGGACATGCCATACAGCCCCGTTTCAGCTGTTTATTCATATATAGAGTAAAGAAGAATTTTCTGGGCCTAGGAAAACAGCTAAGTGGGTCAAGTGCTTACTGTACAAGCACAAGAACCTAAGTTCTGATCTATGGCGCTCACTGGCCAGGCAATCTAGCCTACTGTAAGGCTGCAACTCCAAGTCTAGGGGACCTGAAGCCTCCTTTTGACCTCCTTGGGCACCAAGCACCTAAGGGGTACACAGACATATAAAACAATAACAAGTAAACGACAGAAGCCAGGCATGGTAATGCATATTTGTACCATGCTGTGGAGACAGAAGCCAGCTCCTAGGGATCACCGCTCATCCAGACTAACCGACAAGCTCCAGGTCAATGGGAGACACTGTCTTAGAGGAGAGGGATACACAGTACTGAAGAACAGTACCTAGAACTGGCCTCTGGCCTCTGCAAACATCAACAGGTAATAAAATGTGGGAGGGGAGAAGGAGGGAGGGAGGGAGGAAGGGAGGGAGGAAGGGAGGGAGGGAGGGAGAGAGGGAGGGGCTGATAAAAGCAGATATTGTTTCACAACTACAAACCTAACACTTTAGAGTGTTGAGGCAGGAGAACTCCCACAAGTTCAAGGCCAACCTGAGCTACACCTTGACAGGTGACAGAGTTGGATCTGTCTCAAAAACAAAAAGGCATCCAAACCACACACATACACACACAAACCTCGAATATCAACTTGTATGCAAGTTTTCAAAACAGGAAACTACACTAAGATTCTTTGAGGGCAGCCCCAGAGTGGAAAGCGGAAGAGCAAGAACACTGGTGCAGTGCAGTGCTAGTCCCATCCAGAGGACGAGGCAACACCACTGAGCCTTGGTTTTAGTAACAAAAATCAAGTGCAGAGAAGAGGAAGATGGAGAAATAAAAACAAGTCAGTTCATCACTAAACTAAAATGAAAACAAAACCTACGCAATAGCAGAAGGTATCTTCCCTTCCAAGGAACAAAGATGATAGAAATCTTGTAATGACAAAGAGAAGAGAATTCACTCCAAGTCAAACTTCTGTACCTTTCAATTTATTTTTTTTAAAAATGGAAAAAAAAATACTTCCTGCTCATCTTCAGCCATGCTCCTAAGTCAGCAGATCAACCTACCAATGCCTCTTCTCACTGCCTCTGAGGACTTTTCTCTCCCCTTACCTCTTCCTTCCCTTGTCTGGTGGACAAGTCACCCTAAATCTTCAGGCCAATTCTAACCTCTTTGCTGGGATTCCCAGTGGTGGCTCCATGGCTAGCCTGTGCCCACAGGAGCAGTAAAGCAGGATCCCCCCTCCCTCGCCTCTAAGCAGACTCCTGACTGACCATCTTAGCAATCAGGCCGCAGTGTACGGCTCCTCTAGTGAAGCTTCTCTTGGCTTCTCCAGTTTAGTGTGACTTAAATGTCATCAATACCAGCGTCTAGTGCTTCACGTTATAATCTGGTTAATTTCCATACACAACACTGTTGGGTAGTGAAGTCTGAAAAGCCTCTAGCATTCCTAGTATTCTCATAGGTAGACAGAAAAATTCCCAATATACAAACAAAGATATACAGGTCCACTGCATTTCTATACACCAGTGATAATCAATACATCTACTAAAGTCAGATAATGACTGTTCAAGGACAGAGGCTAACCATCGACTGGTATATAGAATAAGCTTACATACAACATTGTACACACACGTAGAAGGGACTTGGGAATGGGCCAGCAAGCACAACAATAAACAATTATACAAAAAAAATTTTTAATTATTTTGGGAATTAAAAAAACTTGAGAAAAGGCTTTTTTGCTCCCAAGATGTCTTACCTGTCATTATGTCACCTCACCATAGAAATCATCATTTACAGAGGTCTGGCCCAATCACATACAGTACATACAGCTGTTGAAGCTACTTCTGGGCCTCTAGGAAAACCTCTCTGACCTCTTTAGGTTTGCTGTGGCTGAGACCATGCTTTGGAAGGTGGATGATGCATGGATTCAGGAGGAGAAACAGATTTGTCCCAACATCAGCCCTAAACATCAGCCTTGTTTCTGGCTGAACCAAGTTCCACAGATGAGACTTTTATGAACTTGGTCCAAGGACTATGTAGAATCTATAAGATTGGCCATATTGAAAACTTAAAGTGTTATTTTTCTAGTTTAAGGGCTGTGAGTATAGCATGTGAGGTCAAAATCAAACACTAGCCGCAGTACTACAAAGTCTTTAAGCCAAATTTCTAAGTGCCGGGTGTGGTAGCTCAGACTTTAATCCCAGCAGTCAGGAAGCAAAGACAAACATATCTCTTGAATTCCAGAACAGTCAGGACTATACAGAGAAACCTCCTCAAAAATAAACAAATAAATAAATAAATAACTAGATAAATAAATAAATAAATAAAAACGATCAAAGAAAAATGATATTCTACATTTGAGGCTTTTAGACCTCTAGAAACCTTCAGAGGTAGGGGTGTGTAGGGTGTGTGTGTGTGTGTGTGTGTGTGTGTGTGTGTGTGTGTGTGTGTGTGTGTAAAAATGGTAAAAATACCAAACTTTACAAAGGCCTAAGAAGTCATCTTATTGTGATCTTGATTTGAGAAGAAATCTACTTCTTTTTTTCTTCCTTTTTTGGGGGGAAAGTGGGGGGTAAGGGTTAGGGGAGTGAGGGAAGTGTACTGTAGGGATGGGGAGTGCAGTCTCTCACTCTGTAGACCAGACTGGCCTCAGACTCACTGAGATCTGCCTGCCTCTGCCTCCCACGTGCTGGCACAACCACTACGGCATAGGACATTTTTTTAGACGTGATGGATGATGAGTCATGATCCACAATCTGAAAGACCGTGCAAAGAACCTAGAAAATCTTCTCAATCAAAAGACCCGATTGTCAGTTATCAATGTTAACAGCTTCCTGATTGCTTCCCCTTTAAGGATTAAAGATTTACTTCAGTTTACAGCTTTAAGAGGGTTATAGTCCACCACAGCAGGAAGACATGACATATCTGCTCAGTACAGGGTAAGAGCAATGTGTCAGAGGTTACCAAAGCAAAACCAACTGCATTCATTCTACTTATCTCAAAGGTAATGAGCACAGTGGACAGTTATGATTATCAAGTGCATGATACATGGTGATCAAAACTCAAGTGTAAGCCAGCCTCATTATGTAGCCCACATTGGCTTCAAACTCACTTCTTAGCTTCCCATCCACGTAAAAGGGTGAGCAGGTGATGAGGGTGAAAAGACCACCATACCGAAACACTCATCTTCAGCTTCAGTCACACAGGACTGAGCCAATCCACACCACAAGCAACAGCTCTGCACACTACAGTAAGCTGCTCTAGATTGATCCCTACAAAGTCTCAAAATCTTTAAGAATGTTTCCATTCCAAGTTGCCAAGCATAATTCTACTAAGAGCTGAACTCAACACAGACCAAGACACACCACAGTATGAACAGCATATCTCCACTACATGAACTTCAAGAATATCCACTTTTTTTTTTTTAGACAGGGTTTTTCTGTGTAGCCCTGCCTGTCCTGGAACTCACTCTGTAGACCAGGCTGGCCTCAAGCTCAGAGATCCGCCTGCCTCTGCCTCCTGAGTGCTGGGATTCTTAGGGACCAGGTCACAGCCTACTATTTAACCCCACAGTCTATGACTTATTTCCATCAAGACAAACACAGACATAGAGCAAAGTATGACATTTTAGGATTATGCCAAAACACAGAATATAGACCCATACCCACATCCTGTCAGGAAGTTAAGAAGACAATGGGATGAGTCATAAGCTGACTCCAGAAGAATCCACTGTGCTATTATTAAACAATAAACATCTTACATACATTAATATTAAGTAGAAATGCTACCATTATCCCAGGGACAAACAACAATACAACTTTAAAAAAAAATCATGCCACATCTAATTCATACATACTTTTGTTTTAAGATCTTGAAAGTACAATAGCAGAATATATTCTACTACCCAGTAATTAGAGGACTGAAAATGTATTTCAGATATAAAAACCTAAATCTATGAAATTTAAATATAATTAAACAGTGGTCACATGTAAGCAAATCAAGAGGCTAGCCAATGATGCTTATTAACTAAAAAGGATATTTTACTATAGTGTCTTTGTGAAAGACTTTTCTGGAATCATTTAAGATCTTAGACTAACTGTATTTACCAGAATTTTTCAAAATAATTAACTGTAATGTAAACTTCAAGTTCAGTCTAGAAGGTAACAATCTTTGTACTGGGAGCAAAATCATGTACACGATTAAGACTGACAGTGAACCGGGCGGTGGTGGCACACGCCTTTGGTCCCAGCACTTGGGAGGCAGAGGCAGGCGGATTTCTGAGTTCAAGGCCAGCCTGGTCTACAGAGTGAGTTCCAGGACAGCCAGCCTGGTCTACAGAGTGAGTTCCAGGACAGCCAGGGCTACACAGAGAAACCCTGTCTCGGAACAAACAAACAAACAAACAAACAAACAAAAACCAAGATTGACAGTTGTATTTACCAAACTTTTTCAATATAAATTATAAAGTAGGGGTTGGAGTTACGGCTGAATAGGTTAAGAACACTTGTTCTACAAGCATGGTTTGAATAGGTTTGCCCTCCCCCTCCCCATTCATGTGTTTGAATGTTTGGCCCCTGTGGAGTGGCACTATTAGGAGGTATGGCCTTGATGGAGGAAGTGTATCACTGTGGGGATGGGCTTTAAGGTCTCCTCCTATGCTCAGGCTGCACCCAGTACATATAGTCTCCTCCTAGTTGCCTTCTGATCAAGATGTAGAGCTCTCAGCTCCTTCTCCAGCACCATGTCTGCCTGTATGCTGTCATGCTTCCTGCCATGATAATGGACTAAACCTCCAAAACTCTAAGCCAGCCCAAATTAAATGTTCTCCTTTCTAAGAGCTACCTTGCTCATGGTGCCTCTTCACTGCAATAAAACCCTTAGACCAGGGCTGGGCTGAGCTGGGCATGCATGAGCATGCTTGCAACCCGAGCACTGGAGCAGAGACAAGTAGATCACAAGAGCCTGCTGGTCAGGGTGGTGAGCTTCCAACCCAGCTCGAGACCCTGTCTCCAGGCAGAGAACAAGAAAGGAAGAAGACACTCAACATCCTGCTCTGACCGCCATGTGCCTTCGCAATCATGTCCATGCAAAATCCACACACGTGCTCACACATGCAAGTGTTAAAGTTAGAATATCCCAGAAATACACATTCTTTAAAAGTAATAAACACTAAGGGTTGGAGGTGGCTCATCAGCTAAAGCAATTGTCCCCAAAGGCTTGATTGCCAGAACCTACATAAAAGCCAGATGCAGCAGCATCAGTATCAGTGGTCCCTGTTCTCCTACAGGAAATGGAAGGGTAGATACTCCTAGGCCACCTGAACTGGCTTATGCCATGGTTTTCAAACAAAGTAGAAAGGTGAGGCAGGACACTAAGAGTATCCTCTGACTTCCACACAAGGGACATGTCACTCACACAAAGAGAATAAATATGGATCACCAATTTAAGAAGAGTTAGGTCTAACATCTCATGGAATACAACTTACAGGCCAAAGAGCATAGGACCTGTGAAAGAGCAGAGGCTGCTGCAGGAGTGGGAAGAAGCAGAAGCATGGCAGGCTGCTGGTATCTTTAGATTCAGGCAAGGTGGAACCCAATTAATATCTGTTTTCTCACCAAGGATTCAGTTCCAATAGTTAGCCATATTCTGAGAGGTCTACAATCATCACTAAAAACTGTTTGGATATGATGGAGAGGCAGAAAAGTGCAATGTTTCTTATGGACCACCTCCAAAAAGCCAGGATCAAATGAAAAGGACGGTGGCTCAGCAGCTCCAGAGTCAGCAGGCTCTCAACCCTTAGAACTGGAAACATACTGTCTACATAATGAATGCTCAGGTTGACCCCTCTGCTGGCTGGAGAGTCTTCAAGCACAAACCCCTTAAGACTCCTTTTCATAGTCTAGCATTCAGAGGCTTCTTAAATCACTTTCATGAACCAGTGAATATATCCAAGAGCTTCCTACAATGTGTGCCATAATACACAATTTCCTTGTCAGTCCTTAACATCTACCTCTGAATTTCCATGGATTTCTAGTTCACAAGGTTATAACTATTTATACACAGTATAATTTTTTTATTTGTTCAAAAAAAAAGCCATGGCTGCCAGAAGACCCTTTCACTATTTCTTCCCAAACCTGATGCTGAGAAAGAATATTTTTTCTAGATATGTTTCTGTAAGCAGTTTTCTCCAGGCATAGGTTTTGTCTGTCTCAATACTTCTAAGTTTTAGGCCAAAACAAATTATTATTATTATTATTATTATTATTATTATTATTATTATTATTATTTACAAACTAGACTGTGTAAGGCAGAAACTCTTTTACACATCCAAGATTCACTCCCAAAAGAAGTTGCAAGAGGGGCTGGAGATGGCTCAGTGGTTAAAAGCACTGGCCGCTCCTCCAAAGGACCTGGGTTCAATTTTCAGCACCCATATAGCAAACAGGTTACAAACATCTGCAACTCCAGTTCCAAAGAATTCGACATACTCTTCTGGCCCTCTAAGGGCACCAGGCACATATGTGATGCACACACATGCAAGAAGTTACAATAGCTTTAGAGAGGAAGCTGTTGCCCCACAAAGGGCAGATGCTAGTTTAACCCTCTCCTACCCACCATCCATCTACCAGAAACTCCAAAGAACTAGAAATATCACAGAAAAGCTCTGGTGCTTCCCTTGGTGCTTCCCTCCTCCAGCCCAGCACTTAAGATCCTGCAATTCTAATCTCTACAGCAAGGCCCTCTTCCCCTTACTGTGCAGCTAAGAATAAATGTTTTATACAGTACTGCCTCTGCCTCCTCCATTACAGATATGTACAAAGGTTTCTTCTAATGAAGAAAAAATTTTAATGGGGAACATTTCAAATTAAACTTGCTCAGAATCAATACAAAGATACACATGGAACCCAGGGCACCAGTGCCCTACAGTCAGTTCCCATTCTCCAGAAAAACCATTATCTTCACCACATAGACATAAACACCACCTCACACCCACCTGTCTGCCATACAGGGAGAAGTCTTTAAGCAATGTTTTAAAAGTCTTTAACCAGACTTGTGAGGACACATTTTTCTGATAAAATACACAAACAGATAAAATAGGCAAAAGTCTGAAATAAAATAACAAGGCACATAAAAAATGATGTTTGCACGGGTAGGGTGGTGCAAAAACCCAGTAGCTGCAGAGAAATGTCCTTGAGTCAGAGGCTGGTCCCAGAGTATATTTATGGAGAAGATGACTATGCAAACTGGGACACAGGGACCGAGTCAATGCTCACCTGTCACAGTCCAGCACTTACTTGCCTATCATCCCAGCATGGGGAGGGAGGCCTCCCAGCATGGGATCTTGCAGTGGTTAATTTTCATGGCTAGATTTAAAATAAAGACTGAACTGAGGGAAGACTCGCTCTCAAATGGGAAGTGTCATACTGTGCATCTAAGCCCCTGCCTGACTGAATAAACAGAAAGATGGTTAGCACCAGCTTCTCTCTCTGCTCCCTAACTGCGGGCCCACCACGATCAGCTACCTCCCTTCCTAAACAAGAAACCAAAATAAACTCTTCCTTAAATTGCTTCCTATCAGATATTCTGTCACAGATGAGAAAATCAAGTATACAGAAAACAGGTATGTTAAAAACCATCTAGTATCACACCTAGCCAGAGAAGGTCACCCAAGCTAAGATCAAGCATGTGGCCTCTAGGGCACTCAAACTCACCAGGGCTAGACAAAACTTGGGAAGAACTCAGTTCATTTGCCAAGGAATATGGTGAATAATTTTTGTGCTTCTGAATAAAGATAGCAACAATGCCCAGTTAAGTGCTGATCTTTTCATTACAAGCAGAAAAAGCAATATTCCATATTGAAAGCTTCCACATTGAAAAGCAATGAACAGAAAGAAGATTTTCTCCGTAAAGTAAGCAAGCTTCTGTGTCTACACTATGGGTTGGTGATAATTTCTCCCTGAATGAATGCTTTCAACAGACTAAAAACATTGCACGAAGTTGCTCGCCCACATTCTTCTCTGGGAAGAGTGAAGAGCATCTAATATTCTTTCTTTGTGCTCTATAAAGTGCCACTGGGACTAGTTGGGGGGTGGGAGGGATAAATGGTGACAGTGGCTGTCTGTATTATGAGCATCTTAGTAACCTCTGAGGCTTAGACCTCGGCCTCCGCTGGACTACACCAAACTCAAGCAGCAGAGAAAGAATACCAAAACCCATTGATTGCCATATTGTTTTTCCACTGCCCCTTCTTCAACAGCAAGGAATATACAATTATCCTGAATCATTTTAGGTCTGGCCAGTGTATGGAGCTACCCAAACAATAGAACAATAGAATATAGACTAAGACACAAGGCTACACAAGAACCTTCCTCAAAACAACAGCAATGAAAAGACATTACACTTCAAAGATTTTTTTAAAAGTTCATCATAATGGGAAAACAACAATTACTAGTCTACAGAAATCAGTTTTTAAAAGTGGAGTGTGGTGCCACATGCCTGTAATCTCAGTACTTAGGAGGTAGAGACAGGAGTCCAAAGGCCAAAGTAATTCTTGGCTACATAATGGGTTCAAGACCAACACAGGTTACATGAGGCTCTGCCTTAGAAAACAAATAGAAAAACTGGGATGTTGAGATAGATGGCTTAATGTGTAAGAACACTTACTGCCAAGGCTAAAGGCCTGAATCTGACCCCTAGGACTTCATATTAACCCATATGTGGATATTACATATGCACAAATTTCCACATATGACACGTGTTATATCCATACATGCATTTACATAGTACAACACACCCTTCACATTCTTCTACAGTTAGAAAAGATCTACGTTAAAATCACCCAGGGTACACAGCTGCGCCTCAATAACAGACCATGAGCTTAACTAGTCATGAAACTGAAATCAAGGGCGAGCAGCATGTTCAAAAGCAGACAGGCAGGACAGCACTCACGGGCGACCTCCTTCCTGGGCACCCACTGCCCTGGGCTATCTAGAGGGCCCTGACACAGGATCTGTTTTTGACTAATAGAGACATTTCTCAGAGAGACATTTCACTGAAGAGCATCCTGGGACTGTAAATATCCATGTGTTTGCAAAATGTTGTCAGAAACTTCTCTAAACAATTTTAAAAAAAATCTCACCGTATCCTTTGCATCCTCTTAACTTCTATACCCAGTTTGAGAATCTGAAACAGAGATGGCCCATCTCGTCACAGCTACCTAGCTAACTTGATCAAGTTAGAAATCACATGCCACACATCACTTTTATTTAAAATCCAAATACCTAAGAAACTCGCCCAGAAATCACTTACCATTTTGAACCTAAATTTTTATATATAATATGGGGTAAGTAAATAGCATTTATGAAGTATTTTTAATTAAATTAAATAACTTTTGCCAGGCAGTGGTGGCGCACACCTTTCACCCTAGCACTCAGAAGGCAGAGGCAGGTGGATCTCTGAGTTCGAGGCCTTCCTGGTCTACAGAGCTAGAACAAGACAAAGAAACCCTGTCTGTCTCTGTCTCTCTCTCTGTCTGTCTCTGTCTCTGTCTCTCTCTCTCTCTCTCAAACAATTAAATAAATAGTTTCCTTCCATTACAGGATTTTCAAGACAGGGTTTCTCTGTATAGCCCTTGCTGTCCTGGAACTCACTTTGTAGACCAGGCTGGCCTCAAACTCAGAAATCCGCCTGCCTCTGCCTCCCAAGTGCTGGGATTAAAGGCGTGCGCCACCACGCCCAGCTCTCATTACAGTGTTTTTATTCAATGTTTTAATCCCTAATTTCTGATAAACAACATTAATTAAAATACTGCCACCTAAAGGCTGAAGATGGGTCTTAACTTGGTAGCAAGGGCTGGTCTAGAATTCAAGAGAAGAACTAAGAATGTCCTCAAACTCCTGATTTTCCTGAGTACTGAAATTCTAACCTTGCACTGCCACGCCAGGCTGGCTGCCACCACCTTACTTTGTCGACAGGATCACAAATCAGCCCAAGTAGCACTCTGTCATCCTCACGAGAGCTCCCTCCCTCTATTCCTAGAGCAGGCAGAATGAACAAAGGTGCCCAGAATGACCAGTCACATGCTTTCAGAGACAGTCAGGACTTGATGCAATGTGATCACCATAAAAATATCATCATCTTGGAGTTCCTTTACATCTTAGATATAACAAGTCAACTTGAGGGGGAAATTACAATCTTTAAACTATACCAAAATATCATTAAAATATCATTGTCCCCAAGAAGTACCAGGAAATTCCAAAGTGTGTTCAATTCTACAATAATGACCAACTGCCCTAAAACCATACAAAGGTAAAAGGGCCAAACTGCACCAAAAAAGTTAAAAGTCAGACAGAAAGCACTGAGTTTGGAAACCCATTCACACTCCCCAGTATTGCTAACATAAGTCTGCTTGTAGTCTTAAGTACCAAAGGCATAGAAGTCATAGGCCAGAATTAAAACAACAGGAATGGGGCAGGGAATGAAGCCCCAAAGCCTTGGGCTGACCCTGGGATTCCATCTCACCCCACTCTAGTCTTTCACCTAAAACTTCTTTATAGGGTATCTGCTGTATGCCCTGCTGGACAGAACTGCAAAACACCTCTCTTAACCTGGCAATGTCAAAAGCACTGCCATTTTCTATAGTATTTATATGTTTCAGAATCCTCCAAGTGAGAGAGAGGAAGAATCACAGGGCTAGCCAAGGCTACTATGATCTCCTGAAAGTACCCCAGCCTTTGTCCATGAACACTGGCTAGCTACATACCTGTATGTATATTTACATCCTTAAGGCATGCTAGACCTAAGTGAGCAGGATCCAGCTCTGGGGTTCAACCTAAGTGATAACAGTGGGGTGAGCCTGGGAGACAGCATGGATAGGCACAGGTCTGTACAGTGTATGCTGTTATCTCTGTAAAGCCAAGCTCTATGCCTATGCCTGAAATCCCAGTACTCAGGGAGAAATACAGAAGAATCAACCCAAGTAGCTAGCACCCTGTATCAAGAAATAAGATCCAATGAGATGGCTTAGCAGGTAAAAGCTGTTACTCCTGACCCTCACAGCTTCAATTATGAATCCCGATTACCCATGGCGAAGTTCACAAAGAACATAGCAAAACACAAAATGTTTGTTTTTGTTTTGTGTTTTTTCAAGACAGGGTTTCTCTGTGTAAACCTGGCTGTCCTGGAACTCACACTGTAGACCAGGCTTGCCTCGAACTCAGAAATCCGCCTGCCTCTGCCTCCCTCTGAGTGCTGGAATTAAAGGCGTGCGCCACCACGCCCGGCTATGAAATGTTTTTCTAATTTTGTTTCTAATGCTATCCAGGAAACTTGTATATCCTTTCTCAGATCCCAACTGAATATCTAGCTACTCAAAATAGTAAAAACACAATTGAGGAAGGAGTGTTAGAAGAAAAGATAAGCCTCTGCATACAAATGTACTGACACGCTGACTGGGAAAAACAGTAGGTATGGTGTGTTTCTATTCCCACTCAAATAAGAATTACATTTTAACATCCATGCACACATACTTTCACACAGGCATTACAACAATGAGAATCCCCTACCAATACAGAGCAAGGGGAAAATATAAAGAGGTGACCTTGTCTCACTAAGCGAATACAAGGACAAGTGTGTGTAATCCCAGTACTCAGACAGGAGAATCATTATAAACCCCAAGCCAGCCTGGGCTACATGAAAATATGCATGCACGCACATTCACATAAAATAAGTTAATATCAATAATAATGATGATAATATAGGCTTGGGGTATAGATGATTTGGCACAATGATCATCGAACGTGTACAGAGAAACCCCAGGGAATGGTAGCTAACATATTCCTGTCATCCTAGAGATAGACATAAGACCACAAATTCAAGGCCATCCCCAGCTCAGCTGAACACTGACTGCTGATAAATGTGTATATCCTAAGAACTCAAGTCCCTTCCTATGATTTTTATATTCTCAAAAGATCATACGATTTAAAGCAACTTGAATGTGCACTCCCCCCAGTTCCTAACTTGTTCAAACTGTGCCAACATTCCAAACTGCTGAATTCTGCTTCAGCAATCACAAAGACCAGCAGGGGCAGGAAAATGCCTCAGAGGTTAAAAGCATTGGCTGGCCCTCTAGTCCACTCAGAGTCAATTCCCAGCACTCCTACTGTGGCTTCCAACAATCTCTAATGCCAATCCCAGAAGATCCAATGCCCTCTACCAGCCTCCTTCACAAACTGTAAGCCTGGACTACTCAATCCAGCCTCTGTAGAAAACAGCTCTCCTGAAGGCCTTGGGTAGTCAGTCACTCCTCCACAGTCTTCCACACACACCTAAGCATTAGCTCTAAGTCTACTTCTACTGCATACATCTTCTCAGAAAGAAAGGTCACAAGATAACTTGCACATGCCACATTGTGGGCTGAATCTCAAAATCCTGTGTCAGATGAAGACCAAGTCATGAAAATTCTATGCTTCCAAAAGGGCAATGAAAAAATCAGCAGAATCTATTCAGAATCAGCATCTTCAGAATTCGGGGATCTAATAAACACAATGAACAGGAATCAACTAATGAAGATACCAATTTTAGGTGGCAGAGCACTGTGGGAAGTTACCTTACATGTTTAGTGTACACAACCATCTAGTCTTTTCAAAACTTGCCAGCAGACAAGAGAGCATAAAGAATCATTCTCGGGCTGGTGAGATGGCTCACAGCAGGTAAGAGCACCCGACTGCTCTTCCAAAGGTGATAAGTTCAAATCCCAGCAACCACATGGTGGCTCACAACCATCCGTAACGAGATCTGGCTCCCTCTTCTGGAGTGTCTGAGGACAGCTACAGTGTACTTACATATAATAAAATAAAATAAATCTTTAAAAAAAAAAAAAAAAGAATCATTCTCAAATAATTGTTATTGTTCTTTGGACCTGTCTTAGTAGGAAGCACATATGGTATGATCATTGTAGAAAAACAATTTGGGGCTGGTGAGATGGCTCAGCGGGTAAGAGCACCCGACTGCTCTTCCAAAGGTGATAAGTTCAAATCCCAGCAACCACATGGTGGCTTACAACCACCCGTAATGAGATCTGACGCCCTCCTCTGGTGCTTCTGAAGTCAGCTACAGCATACTTATGAAGAATAATAAGAAACGAATCCTTGGACTGGAGAGAAGTGAGCGGAGCTGAACCGGGACGGCTGGAGTGAGCAGGCGGGAGTGAGCAGAGCCAAACAAGGATGGCCGGAGTGAGTGGGGCCAACCGGAGCAAGCAGAGCTGATCAGAGGGAGCAAGCAGAGCTGATCAGAGCGAGCGGGGCCGACTGGAGCGAGCAGGGCCAGCCGGAGCGAGCGGGGCTGGCTGGAGCAAGTGGGGTCGAACGGAACAAGGGGAAAAAAAAAAGGAAAAACAATTTGACGATTACTCAAAATATAAGAACTGCCATTCTACCCAGCAATTTCACTCCTAGGCGCACACCCAAAAGGTGTTTAAATGAAAACTTGTACATATAATTCCACAGCAGCAGTACTATTCCTAATAGCTAAGTGTCAATCAAGAAAAATAAACATGGGCTGGAGAGACAGAGAACTGGGTCCTGAGTTCAATTCCCAGCAACACATGGTGGCTCACAACCATCTATAATGGGATCTGATACCCTCTTCTGATGTGTCTGAAGACAGAGACAATGTATCCACATACTTAAAAGAAATAAATCTAGCCGGGAGTGTACGCCTTTAATCCCAGCACTTGGGAGGCAGAGGCAGGCGGATTTCTGAGTTCGAGGCCAGCCTGGTCTACAAAGTGAGTTCCAGGACAGCCAGGGCTACACAGAGAAACTCTGTCTCGGGAAAAAAAAAAAAAAGAAATAAATCTTTAAAAAAAGATGAATAAACACAACTCCATACAGTATATTACTTTGTCATAAGAAACATGGTGCATACAAGTTAAACCCCTAAAAACACTAACCTAAGCAAAAAAAGACAAATACACAAGTCCACATCTATGATTCTGTTTACCCAAAATATAATAAATTTACAAATAAATAGGGGGTTTGTGCTTATAAAAGTTTAAAGAGAGCGGGCGTGGTGGCGCATGCCTTTAATCCTAGCACTCCGGAGGCAGAGGCTGGTGGATTTCTGAGTTCGAGGCCAGCCTAGTCTACAAAGTGAGTTCCAGGACAGCCAGGGCTATTCAGAGACACCCTGTCTCTAAAAACCAAAAAAAAAAAAAAGATAAAATAAAATAACACCAACTTTAATTGTGACGCAGGAACCTGTTATTTTTTACTACTCTGAAACAAAACAAACTGCATAAAACACAGCTGTTTAAGAAGAGAACACTTAGGTTAGGACTGGAAAAAGAGCTCAACAGTTAGAATACTGTTGATAGAAGAGGATCCAGGTTTGGTTTCCAGAACCCACACAGCTGCTAACAACCATTTATAACTCCTCCTCCCTCTTCTGACTTTATGCACACATGGTACACTTACATTCATGCATGCAAAATATTCATACACATAAATAAATCTTTATTTTAAAAAAATCACAACTAAGAGGAGTGGGGGATGGGCCATGGGCGTGACCAGGAGGAGGGCAGGGAGCAGATATAAACTGAGTAAGTAAAAAAACTCATAAAAGGGCTGGTCAGATGGCTCAGCAGGTTAGAGCACCCGACTGCTCTTCCGAAGGTGATGAGTTCAAATCCCAGCATCTACATGGTGGCTTACAACCACCCGTAACAAGATCAGACGCCCTCCTCTGGTGCGTCTGAAGTCAGCTACAGCGTACTTATGAAGAATAAGAAATGAATCCTTGGACCGGAGAGACCAACCAGAGCGAGCAAGGCTGTCCTGAGCGAGCGGAGCCGAACGGGGACGGCCAGAGCAAGCCAGGACAGCCGAAGCTAGCGGGGCCGGAGGGAGTGAGGCCGAACGGGGCAAGCGGAGCCGATCGGAGCGAGCAGGGCTGGCTGGAACAAGTGGGGGCTGTACGGGGGCGGCCGGGAGCAAGTCGGGCTGGCCGGAGCGAGCGGGGGTCAGGGTTGACCGGAACAAGGGAGAAAAAAAAAATGACTCATAAAAAATTTTAAAAGAAAGAAACAAACTAGACCTAAGATACAAAAGACAAATACTACAAAGTTCTGTATTTCCAAGCTACAGGCTGAGCATGCCAAAAGGTGTTGGGGAGAGAGGGTAATGAACAAATACAACTTTACTTTTTTTAATTTCTTTAATTAATTATTGTTTTTTCAAAACAGGATTTTTCTATGTAGCCCTGGCTGTCCTGGAATTTGTCCTGTAGACAAGGCTGGCCTCAAACTCAGAGAGATCTACCTGCTTCTGCTTCCTGTGTACTGGGATTAAAGGCATGAGCCACCATACCTGGCTACAACTTCTTAAAATTAAATGTACAAAGCATGATAAACATTAAGTCAAGAACGAAGAAGGAGGAGGAGGAAGAGAAAAGAAGGAAGAGGGAGGGAGGGAGGGAGGGAGGGAGGGAGAAAGAAAGAAAGAAAGAAAGAAAGAAAGAAAGAAAGAAAGAAAGAAAGAAAGAAAGAAAGAAAGACGACAACATAAACTTTGGACCCAGAAAGAAAAGTGAACATCTCTTCTCTCCATCTCCTGGTGACTATCAAATGAAGCAGTTACCGCTGGGTATCCCAAGTACACCATCTGAGATTCCAGCACTTGAGAGAGAGGCAGAGGAAGATTACAACCAGGAGTTCTAGAACAGCCAGAAGTACATGGTGAGACTTTGTCTCGAATAATTACGAAAAGAGGCCTAGGAGTGTATCTCAACTGGGAGAATGTTTGCCTAGCACACTGGAGTCCCATAACCCAGACTTGGTGAAAACAGAGCTCTATTCCCAGTGCTTGGGAGGTGGAGGCAGAAGGACCAGAAACAAAAAGAACAAGTGCCCACAGAGGGTAAAAAGGGTGTCCAAGTTATCTGGTACTAGAGCTCCAGAGGATTGTCAGGCACCATGTAGGTACTGGATATTCAACTCCGTCTCTGCAAGAAAAGCAAGTGCTCTTTACCACTGAGTCATGTCTCCAGTCCCATATAAATGCTAGATGCAGTCTTTTAAAAAAAAAAAAAAATCAGAAAATTACTTTCAATAGGTAAGGGCAGCCAGACCAGATGCACAGACCTATAATTCAACTACTTAGGAGACCAAGTCAGGAGAATTGCAAATTCAAGGCCTGTTGGAACTACAGAGTAAGTTCAAGGCCAGTCTAGACAACTTACTGACGAAACCTTGCCTTAAAATGATAATCTGAAAAAAACACAAAAGATGTACCCAATAGTAGAGTATTTGCCTAGCAGGTCCCTAGAATTATTCATCAGAAGAAAAACCAGAAGGGGGTTGGAGGTGGAGAAGAGTAATAATCATTTCTCCTACAGAGGAGTCATCTCTTATACTACTGAGGGGTGGGGAAGCCACAAGACAAAGACAGGAGAACTGACTAAATCAGGAGAAATGAATTTATTTGTCATGATGTGACACTTTCAATTAAAGCTTTCATTCAAAAAGGAAGGAGGCCAGCAAGCTGGCTCCGTAGGTAACACTAACTCTGGTGTGCTGGCTCCCTTCTGTGATCCCATCATACCTACCCTGAGCTGGGGGGTGGCACGAGGTATCAGCAGCCCATCCACAGAAATAATGAGACTTGTCTTAACGTGGTAGAAGTAAAAAAACCAACCTAAGAGCTGACAGCTGTCCTCTGATCTCCACGCATGTGTCCCATAGTAGCATGCAAATCTGCACTACGTGAGGAATGAGAACAGAAGGACAGTTCTACTGGTGAGTGGAGAAACAACTGAGGAGCAAAAACCAAAGAATCTCAGAAACTTGCTAGCCAGATCCTAGTCTGGCTCAGTGGTGAGCCCCAGATTCCATTACAGGCCTTGTCTCAAAAAATAAGGTAGAGAGCAACAAAGGAAGACCTGTAACCACAACACACACACCCAACACACACATGGGCTTTTTTAAAGCAAAGAAAAAGAAACATGTTCTGAAACAAAAGCTGAAGGCATTTATCACTGGAATGTACTTGAGAAATACTTGGGGGGGGGGGGTGTCTGCAAGATGGCTAACCAGGTAAAGGTTACTGCAAGCCTAATAACCCAGGACCACACTGGAGATCAAATTGTCCTCTGACCTCTACACACAGGTCATCAAAAAATTCTATCCATAAGCATTCATACTAAGAGACATGCACGAAAATAAGTGTAATGGGCTTGAGAGATGGCTCAGCGGGTAAGAGCACCCGACTGCTCTTCCAAAGGTGCTGAGTTCAAATCCCAGCAACCACCCTTAATGAGATCTGACGCCCTCCTCTGGTGCGTCTGAAGTCAGCTACAGCGTACTTATGAATAATAATAATAATAATAAAGGAATCCTTGGACCGGAGAGAGCAAGTGGGAGAGAGAACAACTGGGACCGACCGGAGCGAGCGGGACCGACTGGAGCAAGCGGGGCCAGCCGGAGCGAGCAGGGCAGTCCAGAGAGAGCAAGGTTGACCGGAAAGAGGGGAAAAAAAAAAAAGAAAGAAGAGCACCAGTTGTGGCACACAGTGTGGTAGAAGACACTCAAGAGGCAGTCAGGAAAGAAAGAAAAAAAAAAAAAATCACACATCTTAAGGCTAGCCTTGGTTATACAGGCACTCTAGGACAGCCATGGCTACACAGTGAGACCTCATTCCAAAAACAGGAAAGAAGTCAAGTCACCGTTGTCAAAGCTACCAAAAAGTGCCAGGGACAAATCTTCAGCGAACCCAAGTCTTATTTGGGGCCCTAAGGCCAAATATATTTTAAAAAATAAAATAACAGTCTATTATCTAGGAAGAGTTTACATCTGTATGTTAACTGAAACAAAATGTTTTTGTGATGTTATGATGCTCTTCCAGAGGACCTGGATTCAACTCCCTGTAGCCTCATGGCAGCTCAACTGTCTGTAACTCCAACTCCACACCCTCTCTGGCTTCTAGGGGCACCAGGCATGCATATGGTACACATAGACACATGTGAGAAAAACACCAAGTAGATTAAAATTTTTAATTAATTAAAAAGAGAACGCTTTTAACAGATAAAAATGACACTAATTCCTTTTGAGACTCTGTCTCCTGCTAGTAGCCCGTGCATGCCTCAAACTCAGTATGGAACCCTTGGAATTCTGATCCTCCTGCCTCTACATTCCAAGGACTGGGTGTGGTGTGCACACCACACCCAGTTTATGTGATGTTGGATATCAAACTCAGGGCTTTTACATTATAGGCAACCACATTCTTTTTTTTTTTTTTTTTTTGGTTTTTTTCGAGACAGGGTTTCTCTGTGTAGCCCTGGCTGTCCTGTCTGTAGACCAGGCTGGCCTCGAACTCAGAAATCCGCCTGCCTCTGCCTCTGCCTCTGCCTCCCGAGTGCTGGGATTAAAGGCGTGCGCCACCACCGCCCGGCTGGCAACCACATTCTTAACTACTAAGACATATCCCAGCTCAAAAACTGTAATTTCAGACTTAACAAAACTTGACTGACAGGTATCAGGCTCATTTAGCATATCTGTACTCGTTTCCTGCAACAAGAACAGAGCTGAAGGGCTGCAAACAAAGCCTCAACTACTCACTCTCTGGCTCTTTGTAGAACACTTGAGAGTGAGTAGGAAGCCATATTAAATGAAAGGTAAAGCTAACAAAAAGTGGTGAAACAAAACCGTAAAAGGTGTATCAATAAATGATAATAAATCAAACTATAAATTCTCAATTCTCAACACAAAACGCCACATGATATAGAACATAAATCAGCAAACATTTGTTAATGGATCTGTGACTAGTCAGACATACCTCCTGGGCCTGCTTCCAACCTCAGGGGACTTCTGGCCTAACCTGTAGACAAAACCTGCTTTGCTAGTACTACACCACTGAAAGAAAAAAAAAAAAAAAAATCCCTCTTCTCAATGTCCTGTAGGCCTAGTACTCAGACCCATCACATTAGATCTTCTAGCAAAACAAAGAAGGCTCTTCAATGTCACTACTCACTGTTCAAATACCAACATGGCAATCGCAAAGGGGCCAAGAGAATAAGTACACAATACATCGGCGTAACTTCAGACGGATAAAGGAAAGATGAATCAGGAGCCAGGTTGTGGTACTTCTTTCTAATCTCAGCAACTAGGAGGTTGAAGCAAGACCAGAGATTTCAGGCTAGCCTAGGCTGCACATGAGTTCTGTACCATAAATAGGGTGCTACAAAATAAGACCTTCCTTTAAAAGGTAAAAATAAAAAGTCAAGTCAAAGTCAACTAAGAGTTGTTCCAGGCCTTTAGAAAATTAACTGCAAGCTATCTACTGCCATTTTAGAGATGATGGCAGACAAAAGTGGGTTCAGGCTCTCAGCCCCCTCCATTAGTTCTATAATCACATACGCTATGTGGAGCATAAAAACAGCCCTGCCTACACTTGATAGGAGAAAAAAAAAATGACGTTATTTGGAAAAAGATGAAAATGTACTTTTTAAAAAAGTGTTTTAGAGCTAAAACTGTAGCTTAATGGCAGTGTTTATG
The DNA here is from genome assembly GCA_902729485.2 of Mus minutoides. Lineage (NCBI taxonomy): Eukaryota > Metazoa > Chordata > Mammalia > Rodentia > Muridae > Mus > Mus minutoides. Next base: position 15,237 of record LR753639.1, on the reverse strand, counting down.
AGACATGCAGAACACTGCATCCACGCCACTCCTGTACCGAAAGGCTCTGGGTTCAAGACCTTAAAGAAAAAGAGGTGTGGTTCTGAGAGTGTTGCCTACTGTCTGTAATCCCAGCACTTAGCCCGACAATTACCGAAAGCTCAAGGCCAGCCTGAGCTACTGAGTGGGACCTTGCCTTTTTAAAAGATGGTGTTAGGCAAAAGCATTGGCCCAAGACTAAAATATGACTTGGTTTCCTAGGTCCAAGTTAGTGAAAGGAAAGGCATTATTCTCCCATGCTGTTCTGTGTGCTCAAGAGTCCCACCCTACACACACAAATAAAAATGTGATTCTTTAAAAGCCTATTAAACATTAAGAAATAACAAGGACGCCGGGCAGTGGTGGCGCATGCCTTTAATCTCAGCACTCAGGAGGCAGAGGAAGGCGGATTTCTGAGTTTGAGGCCAGCCTGGTCTACAAAGTGAGTTCAATGACAGCCAGGGCTACAGAGAAACCCTGTCTCAAAAACCAAACAAACAACAACAACAACAAAAACAATGCCCAAGACAGCTGGAGCCACACAGAGAAGAAACCCTGTCTTTAAAAGGGAGAGGGAGAAGGAGAGAAATGAAAGGAAAGAAGGAAAGGGACGGGGATAGAATAGGAAAAGAAGGATCTGTCAAAGAGGGGAGGGGAGGGGAGGGGAGGGGAGGGGAGGGGGAAAAAAAAAAAACCATAAAGTCCATCCATGTTCCACAGGACCTTTGCTTTATGTGTCTTGGCTTTCTGTTTGCTCGTTGTTTATATTTGACAGTGTCTGGTATGAAGCCAAGGACAATTTCTGATCCATGATGAGTGAGTGTTGGGATGGTAAGTGCGCACCAACACCACACCTAGTATGTGCTAAAGAACTGAACCCAGGACTCATGCGCACCACCACCACACCTAGTGTATGCTAAAGAACTGAACCCAAGCCGGGCGTGGTGGCGCACGCCTTTAATCCCAGCACTCGGGAGGCAGAGGCAGGTGGATTTCTGAGTTCGAGGCCAGCCTGGTCTACAAAGTGAGCTCCAGGACAGCCAGGGCTATTACAGAGAAACCCTGTCTCGAAAAATCCAAAGAAAAAAAAAAAAAAAAAAAGAACTGAACCCAAGACTATGCTAGGTGAGCAGTATGTGGACCAGCAAGTTTAGTATTTGAATGTTTTAAGACTAATTTATCTAATTTAAAACTGAAGTGACCTTAGGCCTTGCTTGGTGACTCATGCCTTTGGTCAGTCCTCCCAGCCAGCCTTGGGTACTCACTCACTAAGTCCCAGTCTCAAAAACTGGGCAAGAACCTCAATACTGGGACTAAGCTTCACTGGCTATCTGTAAGACCAACAGATGGTTACTCACACAAGGCTTTTATGATACTATATACAGTTCAAGATATATAGAGGTTAGTACACTGTCCCTTATAACAAAGGCAAAATTTAAGTTAAGTGTGGCTGTACTAATGAGACTAAGGCCATGGTACAAACTCCTGTCCACCTATCCTGCAATATAGCTGCTGCTACTCCTCCATGCGAGGTACAAGAAAAGAGTGTATTTCACACCCCTTAATAAAAGCTGAGCTGACTTGAACCAGTAAAATGAGATCAGAAGGAAGCCCTGAAGCTCCTGATTTCCAAATGCCCTGCTGCTCGTGGGGGCGCAGAGGAATAGTATTCTACTCAATTTCCAAAGAGAAAACCATGCTACATTACCAGCAAGCCTGGAAACATGCTAGATCAGCAATGTATCATTATTTAGTGACTCTTCCTTTTTTTTGGAGGCAGAGTATCACAATACAGCTCCAGGTAGCCTGGAATTCCCTATATAAACTAAGCTGGCCCACAACTCACTGAGAACTATGAGAATTTTGGTTTCTTCTTAAAAAACATAAATAGTATGGGAATGTTTTCACGTAAACTCAGGAGTGGGATATGGGAATGCTTCAGATTATCGACAGCAGTGTAGTGTGTGATTTGCCTCATGCTCTAACAGATAGTTCTGCAATTATGTGACATTTGCAATTCTGGGGACTTCTCAGGGGTTATATAAATGCTAGGGTCCCAGTTCGGGTGGGTTGTTGGTTGCTGCCATTGATCTCGGTATGTTAAGTGGTCTTGTGCAAAGAAAAATTAAAAAAATAAGATATCCTGACGGCAAAGATCAAACTTGCCCCAATCAGCAGGAAGTAGTCTAATGATAAACTATCTAGTACTAGGAGTAGGAGGTTGAAAGGGTCAAAAAGAAGAGTTGGAGAAGAGTGGAAGTACCCACAAAGTAGCAAATGCTGGCTACAGAGATCCACAGGCCTCTACTTCCAAAGTGCTGGGATTAAAGGCAAGAGTCACCACAACAGGTTTTCAAATTCTGCATGTGTCACACCTCTGTAATCCCATCACTTGGGAAGTACAAGTAGTTTAAGATTCTACCTCCAGCCGGGCGTGGTGGCACAGGCCTTTAATCCCAGCACTTGGGAGGCAGAGGCAGGCGGATTTCTGAGTTCGAGGCCAACCTGGTCTACAAAGTGAGTTCCAGGACAGCCAGAGCTATACAGAGAAACCCTATCTCCAAAAAAAAAAAAAAGGATTCTACCTCCAAGGACTGTTGAGGGGCTCAGTAGTTAAGAATACTTCTGGGAAGCAGAGGCAGGCAGATTTCTGAGTTCGAGGCCAGCCTGGACTACAGAGTGAGCTCCAGGACAGCCAGGGGTACACAGAGAAACCCTGTCTCGGAAGGGGAAAAAAAAAAAAAAAAACCACAAAGCCTCAGATATCCACAGCCATGGCTGCAAAGAACTACCAGGTTTTGAGCAACACATTCATACTAAAAGATGGGAAATAAAAGGTACTCAAAGGGAGAGGTAAAATTGATAGTCCTTTATATCTGCACTGAGATCAAGTGAAGGCCATGCAGCTGAACTGTTTACCTGGCATGTGTAAACACAAGTATTGCCTTAGCATGCACAAAACCTGGGTCCAATCCAAAGCACTTCATCATCTAGGTATGGTGGCACACGCCTGGAGGAAGGAGGCCAGGGTGTCCTCAGCTCATAGCAAGTGTGAGGCCAACACGGAGGCGTTAAAAATCTTCTCAAAATAAAAAACAATGTAGCAAATGTATAGCCAAACCTCTGAGCTTACAAATGAATAAGGATCCCAGCTTGGAAGTAAGATTGAAATGCTCTCTACAGATCCTGTCTGCAGAAAGGGGGCTGAAGGGCACTTGCCCCCCCAAAACACAATCAGGAAAGCAAAATTGTGTACAATGAGGTAAAAACATGTTATTCTAAGGATAGAATGAAGTTCCCATTTAAGAACAGACAGCTACAGATGCCACAAGTCCCGAAACTGTAAGAAGACTCACAAAAGAGAAAAGCAAAATACTCTCCTCCAAGAAATCTGATGAAAGAAAGCACAGAACACTAATGCCCTTCTTCCTTTCCACAGTCTCAACAACAAAAAAAAGCACTATTCAATCTCCAACTAGAAAGTCACTATCTGGAAATGTTAACAACTTCCTTTGAACAGCTGCATGCAAAATTTAAAAGCAGGCTAACTAGAGTCCCTAAATCATGAAATGAACTCACACTCCTAAAAAATTCTAATCTGAAAAAGATGAACTGAGTTTCACAAAACAGCAAGAATTACCCACGGCCTGAAGGAGCCTAACAGGGGGTGATTTTGTCAAGTGCTTGCCCTGAGAAAAACCTTCAGCTCACAAAAAGCAAAGGTTGAAGGTGAGATCCGATTCACTATCCAACTCAGGATGAATACCTCAGTCACCTGTAACACAAAGGGAGAAGGGATAACAAAACAGCTAGGAGCACCTGCTGCTCCTTTTTTTGTTTTGTTTTTGTTTTGTTTTGTTTTCTCCAGCCAGGGTTTCTCTGTGTAGCCCTGGCTGTCCTAGAACTCACTCTGTAGACCAGGCTGGCCTCGAACTCAGAAATCTCATTTTTTTTTTCTATTTTATGTGCATGGTTATTTTGCCTGCCTGCATGTTTGTGCACATGTGTGTCTGGTACCCTAAAAGACAGGAGAGGGCTTCAGGTCCTCTGGAATTAGAGTTATAGGGGAGTATGAGTTGCTATGTGGGTGCTGGAATCAAATCTCAGTCCTTTGGGAAAGAGCCAGTGTTCTAATCTGCTGAGCTGCGTCTAGATCCCACACTGCTGCCTTGCATAGAAACAAAGTTCACTTCTCAGCACCCATATCTGGCAGCTCACAACCACCTGGACCAGGAGCTCCAGCTCCAGGGGATCTGACAACCTCTTCTAACTTAAGTGAACACCAAGCATACAAATGTGGCACATACATATACACATAAAGGGGTTTTTTGTTGTTGTTTTGTTTTGCTTAAGAGGAAAAGAAGGCCTTGCAATGGATGGTGGGACACGCCTTTAATGCCAGCACTTGGAAGGAGTTCAAGCCCTGTCTAG